>VWZZ01000341.1:761814-833566 GCA_013399095.1 Psophia crepitans
TGTGTGAGAGCGCAAGGGCGTGCGCCTGTGGGAGCGTGTGTGAGAGGCAGCGTATGGGTGTGACCGCGCGTGTCGGAGTGTGCCCGTGTGAGGGAGCACCCGTGTGTGTGACGGAGAGAGCGTATGGGTGTGCCGGAGAGGGAGTTGGTGTGAGAGGGCACGCGGGTGTTTGCGTAACGGCAGGCGTGCGCGAGGGTGAGTGTGTGACGGAGAGCAAGCGAGTGTGAGCGTGTGTGTGCGAGCGCCTGTGTGTGCGTGTCCGCGCAGCGGGGCACCCGCAGCCCCCGGCCGCGTTTGGTGCCGCGTTTGCCGGAGCAGGCTGGGGCTCCCCGAGCCGGGGGGACACGCCGGCCTCTGGCTGCGCGCTGCCCCTTCGGTCACCGGGCGCAGGCAACGCTGGCACGGGGTAAGCAGAGTGTTTCTGGGGGGTGGGGGGGACGCGACACGACGACACACAGAATTTCCCCTGGTACTGATGACATCCAACACCACTCAGATGGAAACAGTGCTGAAAAACTGATTTTCCTGCACTGATGATCACTGTTGGAACCTTCCGTTTCTTTTGAACAGTGCTAATAGGCAGCAGCTCTCGCTTTTTGCTTCTGGTTGAGTTTGCGGGGACACTCGCCTTTGGGTACTCTTGGACTTCATGAAACTCGAGTTGCAAACATTGTCGGTCTTGCATGCGCAATTCTCACTAGAGCTGGAGTGTGTATCTCGGGGTAAAATTTGCCCCGGAAAATAAAGTGATCATATCCAAAACAATACTTCATTCCTCAGCTTGTTTTCATTCACTTTTTCCTTCTCTTACCGACTTTCCAAAAATTTTTCGATCCAAGTCTACGGTTCGTCTGAATTACGCTGGTTTAATACTGATAGCCTGGTGTGACATGTGGTAACCCTTAATAATGAGCTGTCAGCAGTTCACACTGGCTTTTGCTTTGGGATCCATTATGGAAAGGGAAAGCCAGAGCTATGCAAGGGTAGAGTTTGAACAGAAAATCCACTAGGTACCAATTTTCATTTTAAGAAACTAATTTTTATGCAACCAAAGATATCAAAAGAAGCGGCATATCTATGATGGACGTAATTAAAAAAATTGTGGAACAGCAGCCAGCAAGTGAAAAACTTTTCTCAGATTGACTGATAAAGATGCATTAGGTAAATAAGATCCTGCCATCCTCATCTTAGGAAACCCACAGGTAAAATTCCTTTAGGTATTATTTTTACTTACTTTTCGAATTACAGTAGCTACCAAAGGCTCTGCTCAGAAAAGAGTCACTGTGCTGAGAGCTTCACAAGCACATTGAATTATGCATCCCTGGGTCCAAAGAGCTTACAGCCCTCCTGCGATTTCTCAGTGAAAAAGTCCAAATTGAACGTATTTTTGGTAATTTGCTTCACAAGCAGTTATCTTTTTCTTATTAAACTGAAAGGAAACTTAACGCGTCGTGAGGGATTCTAAGCTAAGTAATGACCCACCACCCTTTCGGTGCTCAAACCCCTGCAGCTACAGTGGAAAAACTGACAGTCATAGAAAATCTGCATGCCCCGAAAAATAACTGCAGATCTTTCTCTCTCCTTTGCCCCTCATTTATTTTTTGTGATGTTCTAATGGAAAATCTTTTGAACCAGAGCCACAAAACACATAACTGTCATCTTGTCCTGTATTTCACAACTCAACATCTTGTTGACTTCTCTTACAGTCCCTGCGTTTGAGAAGGCTGAACATTATTCCATTAAGGAGAAAGGATTGTAGCAATTTATGCTGGCATCTTTCATGATATCCTGATTTTACCTTCGTGGCCAATGAAAAAAAATCACTTTGCTGCAAAACTTAGAGATTCCTTATTACAGTTCAACTCAAAGCTTGAATCCAAACCTGTGAAACATGAGAGCTCGGTTTTGGCTGTAACAGAAATATCTAAACACAAAGTACTTTGAGTGCTCCACAGCCTTTTGAATGTCTTCCATGCTGGCCTCTGCAGCTGCTATTTGGCTATTAAAGCCCTTTAGGGAATGCGTCCCAAATACTCACACACCATTTCTTGCGCACTGGTTAATCCATTTGACCTGTTAGGATCAAGGAAGAAAGAGAGATGTGTTGTTTTAGAGAAGAATTTAGAAATTGATGTTTGCCCTCTGGCAGGAATTGTCATATCCTTTTGGCTTTTTATTACTTGCACTCACATGCCGCTCATAACAGAAATCCCCCATCCAAGAATGGTCATTAGGACCTTGATGATGCAGTTCAATCTGATAGCTTTGCATCATTCCTGCAGTGCAAAATGACTGTAAATCTCTCTTAGCCATTTAATGGGCAATTACTGCACTTCAGCCAAGCCTCACCCTGTTCCCAGTTTAGGGCAGAGAAGACAGGGACCTGGCCAGGGCTGACTTATGCCCCAGCAATTTCTGGCAAGTGATCATGGCCAGCCAGGCATAAATTAGAATAGTGCCAAAGCCGAGTTGCTTTGTGCCAGGGATTATCTCAGTCTCTGTCTACCCACAGGATTCAGGGACCATAAAGACAGTATGGTAGGTCAGTCCCAGCCCTCATACTTTTGGGCTGATTGCTTAGTATTCACTTGAACTGAAGTTTGTGACTCTACAGAGCTTTGAAGTCTGCCTTTGATGATATGGATCTCACTCAAGCAAAAGGTTTATTTTACAATGAAGTCTGATGCTCCTCTCTAGAGCAATCCAGAGACTAGGATTGCTAATGTTGTGATAGTTCTCTGCTGGTGCTACAAGCAACATGGCAGAGGTCTTTCCCCAAGGTCTTGTGGGTTTGCTAGAGCTCCTACCCTGATGTAGAGGGGTTAGAGGAGCAGACACTCCAGTGTACAAAATTTGGGAAGAAGGATGATGTGATTTTCAGTCCACTTACAGTTCTGAGTGTACAAATGAAAAACAAAACATGTAAACATCACCAGCACTGCCTCATTTGCTTATTACTGGAGCAATGATCTACTGGCTGATGTCAAATATGTCAAATTTTTCTGTGGCTTATGGTCTGCAGAATTCTGGGTCCAAATTCTGAAATCTCTGTCACTGTTCTGATAACAAAATCAACAGATGTACCCAGAGAAGAGCTGCTTCTTCAAGTTAGTTCCCTTTATTTCTATATAATTGTTGTGGGGAAACTGGTGTTGAGCACTTAGTGTTAAGGACTATGAGACTACCTTTTTTTAAAAATTATGTTTTAAGATGATTGCTGGTATACTCTGCAAGTCCAGTGTTCTGGACTTCTTTATTTGTTAACCCCTAAAACATGCTGTCTTCATCACCTGATAAATTGCAGACAATAAAGTGTCAGCTTCTTTGCTGCGTTTATCACCATTTGGGAATCTTACGATGATGATTTGTTTATGTATCCACTGGCATACCATCCAAGGTCATCATCATCATCAAAACAGATTTTTTTTTATGAAGTTCTTTGTGCCAAAGAAATGAGCTAGGGTTTGTGGGATTTTTTTGGTATACAGTATGATTTCATGTCTGTCTAAAAAACCATCATTTGAGATTTTCAAAAAGATCCGCAAAGACAACAAAATCTGTAAGAATTTTCATTAGTTTCCAAGCTATCCCAGAGGAATTCACTAAAAGATCACATGCATGATTACAAATATTGAAGGTAAGATAAAAAGTTGAGTGTTTTGGGGGGAGGAGTGTTGATCAAACCCACAGTAACTAGAAGAACGTTGATTTTCTGGAAAGGCAGTATGAAGGAATAAAAGGAAGCAGTACCTACAGAGTTAAAAGGCTATACATCTAATTCCTGTGCTATTTTTATCACTGAGGACTGTTTGCGTGTGGAATTCAACTTCACAGAAGGAGATAATCAAGACAAATAGTACGGCTTTATTTTTAAAAGGGGTGGATAATTTCATGGCAGCTTACAACATTGGTAACTGGGCAAGCTAAGATAATAAGGCTAATCAAATCTCATGCTTCACAGCACTATTTCCCTGCGGGGTCAGGAAAAATCTTTCCACTATATTCAACACTATACAATTACTGAGGTTGTTATTGGGGAGCAGAGGTACAGCCTTCTAAAGCAACAAGCTTTTAGCATTATCAGAGAACAGAGGCTGTACTTGGCCAGATAGAGAAATGAGCATTATTTTCTTATGCCACTTCTGCTCCTCTTCCCTGTCAGGGTTTTAAAATTACAATACTTGAATTTGTTAAAAAATATATATATATTTCCCCTGAACATGATTACCTAAGTGCATTGTTTTCTGAAATTCATCAAAAACTCTTACATCTGTGACTGGTATCCCAGTTCAAAAATAGTTGTCACTGACTGGGCACAGGAATGATATTGATTAAGCTGTTGCAGGTTGCAAGTGCACATTGCCCTCTGGTTAGGTCAGAAATGTTACAGAATTTGCTTCTCAGTAGTGGTTTAGGCAGAAAAACTGGGTCCCACATGATGATCAGCTCTTAGCTAGGAGCTGAAATGACATGTGTTTGGAATATTTAGTTTTGGAAGTACTGTTCATTTCTTTAATTGCCCAAACATATTGTTGTAGGTGTTCTGTGTGTATACTTGAATTTTATTTTCCATCAGTGTGTGCATCAGAGAAATTATATTAGCTGCAATCAAAAATATTTAGCTATTTTTTTCTGCAAAATTTATATTCTGTATATGAATGTGGTACTCTTTAAGAGCTGGTGGGTTTTTTTCCTTACGAGTTGGAGGAAACACAATAGCAGAATGACATCCTTTGAAAATCTATATTCTTAAAAGAAGTCTCTTTCTATGAGCTATACCTCAAAGACAAAAAGTAGGCATTTCCTTGACCCCTATCTCAAAAATATTTATTTTTAAATGTACTAATTATTTTCAGGTGACCTGTTCTTTTCCCCTGCGTACAACCTATGTGCATTCTCAACTTTAAGCCCACATACTGTTCAGAGTGGGGAAAAAAACAAAACACAATCTCACCTCCATCTTGAAATTTGGGTTAAATGACAAGAAAATCTAAAAACATAAGAGGAGCTTACATAATTTCAAGCTTTCTTCACAGGTGCAAAAGTTTTAATCTTTCTTATATAAAGAATATTCAGCCACTTTCTTTCACCACACTGCATAGCCATGAGCTATAGAAGGTTCAGCCAAACAAAGTTGAATTAAAAGTAAAATTTTTGTTTACTCCTTGGGTCTCAGTAACAAGTTCAGTAAAGGATCTACTGTCTACAGTATCCTCCTGAATACACAGTTAGGCACAGAAGGTCCATAAAGCTGAACAGTGAAAATGTAGATCTGTTACTGAATAAGGTATGTGATTTAGTGACACAGCTATGTTTTAGGTACTCAATGCCTTCTTCCCCTCATTCTTCACCAAGGTCTCCTAAGGCCTCTGTACAAGCAGGAGGAGAAGTACCAGCACTGGGTGAAAACCATGACAGGGATTACGTGTGAGAACTTGGCTCATACAGGTCCTTGGCACTAGATGGGCTGTGTCTGAGAGAGCTGAGAGGGCTGACTGATGTCCTTGTAAGATTGCTCTCTACCAGCTTTGAAAAGTCGTAGAGATCAAAGGAGGTCCCTGACAACAAAAGAAAGGCAAATATTGCACCCGTCTTCAGAAAAGGCCAACAGGATGATTTGGGAAACTACAGAAGGGACAGCTTCACTTAGGTTCCTGGGAAAATCCTGGAGCAAGTCTTCTTGGAACACATTTCTAGGCATATGAAAAGGTGACTGAAAAAATTCAGCATGGATTTACAAAGAGTAAATCATGCCTTACCAACATGAATGCGTTCCTATGGTAAAATGACCGGATTAGTGGATGAGGGAGGAGCTGTGGATTGAGCACTATTTCTGACACTGAGTGTCACAGTGTCCTTTTACTCAGGGTTCACCCATTCCAGTCCAGATGAGCGGACAATTGGATGGATTGGATGGCCAGACCCAGAGGGCAGTGGTTAATGGACCATGCTCTAGCCAGAGGCCAGTAGCACAAGTAACAAATGGAGTACCACAAGGGTCTGTCCTGGAACCTGTCCTGTTTAACGTCCTTAACAAAGACCTGGAGGAGGTGACAGGGTGATGGCTGCTCAACAGATTTGCAGGTGACGCCAGGTTGGGGGTACAGTTCATGTGCTGGTGGGGAAAGATGCCATGCAGAAAGACCTTGATGTGCTGGTGGAATGGGCCAACAGAAACCTCATGAAATTGAGCAAGGACAAATGCTGAGTCCTGCATCAGAGCTGAACTCCCCCCTTGCACTGATCCAGGCTGGGGGAAAATGTGTCAGCATGGTTGGGCAGCAGCTGCTCTGAAAAGGCTCCGGGAGTGTTGGTAGACAGTGAGCTAAACGTAAGCCAGGGGTGTCCTTTGGCAGCAAAGATGATCAACAGCAACCCAGGCTCTATTAATATAGGGAGAAAGTCAGTATATTATTGCCCCTCATTACTTGGCACTTACTAGACCACGTTGAAATACTGCCTCAAGTTTTGGGACCCCTAGTACAAGAAAGACATTGAACAAAATGAATCAAGTTCAGCAGAGGGCCACCAAGATGGCTGGGGACTGGAGCACTTGGCCAGTGAGGGGAGGCTGATGGAACTGGGTGTGCTCAGTGTGGAGCAGAGATGGCTTTGAGGGGGACAAAACAGCAGCCTGGAAGTGCCTACAAGGAGGTGATTGGGAAGATGGAGCCAGGCCCCTCAGTGGCACATGACTGAAGACATAGATGGAATCAAGAGAAATTCAGGCTGTAGGTAAGGAAAACCTTTTTCATCATTAGGAATCACTGGAAGTATTTGCCAAGAGAAGTTGTACAGTTTCCACCCTGGGAGATTTTCAAGACTCAGCTGGGTAATGCCCTGAGCAATGTGGTGTGCTCTGATAGCTGTCCTTTCTTGGACCATGAAGCTGGACTAGAGAACTCCTTGGGGTCCTTTCCTATCTGAATTACTCAACGATACCATGAGTCAAGGAGTTCACAATTTGTCTACCAGACATGGGAAAAAGAAACTATACCTACAGGGCGAGAAGCCAGTTCTGGCATATTTGTTTTACCCGATGAAATGATAAATCTTAAATTGTACTGGGACCATGAACCAGAATCCAGGCTACAACTGCCCAGCTGTTCTGTAATAAGTTGGCTGTAGTTCCATACTCCCCCTTGTTTGCTCTCCTTTTGGCCTCAGCAACCGCTCACTCTTGGCTGTGCAGCTTTAGGAGGAAGGCTTGCATGGTTTGAAGTCTTTTTTGGCCACCAGAAAATTTCTTATTTTTACCCTTTCCATAGCCTCCTTCCCAGAGAAGGAGGTCCCCAGAGTGAAAGAGAAGTCATGGCAAAATTCTGAAAATAATGCTTGCCAGATTTCTTGACAAGGTATTCATATCTGAAAATAATTTCTTGGAAGAAAATGCAGAAATTCCGCAATTTTACCATCTTGTCTTCAGTCCAGACACACAAAAATTAAATTCCAGAAAAACAGAATACAGACATTCTCATTTTCCCTAGGGTTTCCTTTACATTGTTAAAATGTTGCCATTTACGCCCACTTCAAAATTCTTTTACACTACCTGAGGGCTGTAAAGGGACCCTAGTTTAAACAAAAATCAAGTCCCAAGAAATCTTTGTCACATTCAATAAAATCTGAGTACCAATGCATAGAATTTTAATTAAAAACTTCAAATAAACTCAAGGGAATCAAATCATTTGTGAACCTAAGCATATCAGAAAAACCATGGCTCAGCAGCCTACATGAGTAGACTCAGCTCATTTCCTAACAGTGTTCTCCACCTCACAAAAAGTGTTGCCAGAGACACTCTGTATCCTCATGCTTCAAGGCAAAATTATTAGTTAGCAAAGGTCAGGAAGAACCATTCCTTACAGCAGAGAAATGAGCAGTATTAGCAGCTTTGGTCTACCAGTCCTTCTTCTCTAAGCTGCTGTTGTAGCTCTGGCTACAAATGACAGCTCCTTTCCCAAACTCTTTGGCTGCAAATCTTTTCAAGACAAAATACATTGCTGTTCATGCCTCCAGCTCAATGGGATGCCAGCAAAAAACTGTGTCTCCACTGAAAATCTAGTAGAGGATAATCATTGTCACTAGCAAACATTGCTGCCTGCTCCCTGCTATCTGCCATGGCAAATTAATTTAAAGAAACCCACAAGTCGGTCTGGCGAAGATGACAGCAGCATCAGAGGACACTTCTCTGCCTGAATGAGGAAATAAAGAAGAAACAGTGAAGACAAAATATGAGGTGATTTTAAAACTTACAAAGATTGGAAAGGGGAACAAAGGGAAAAATAAGTGCTATTTAGGTAACTTACTTTTTAGAAAGGGCTCATTTTACTTACAACCACATTGAGGGATCAAATTCTTATTTTAGAAAAATATAATGTCATGGAAAAGGTAGTTGAGGAATTATTCCACCAATATTGATCTTGCATAACTTCTGGTTACTTTTCCTCTTTAATTTTCAAATGCTTTAAAGACTGTAATATGCAATTTTAAGATTTGAGCCTATTTGTCCTAAAAGTATTTGAAAGAAATCCAATTATGGCCACTACACCAGACCAGGCTGTTTAAAAAAAAAATAATAAAAATTACTGTAGACACATGTAACACAATACCTCCTTTTAAAATCTAATTACTTATACTGAATGGTCTAAACAGGCCCAAAACCTGTATTTTTTGTTCCTGCAGTTAATTTATTTCACAAAATTGCTTATCATTTGAGAAAGTTGGCTTGTAGGACTGATGGTATCCTTTTGTTCTTAGGTTCATGTCCAGTCAAAACACCACTTTTGCTGTGGAGCGTGTTTTGGAAAGATAGAGAAAATTTGGCCTCGTGAACTTCTTTGTGCAATTTCTTCTGAGGCAAGGGAATGGTTACAAAACAGGTATATGGAGCTGTGCAACACAAATTTGTCTGTGGGAGCCGCAGGCAAAAGCTCTCATTTCCTTTGCCTCAGACAAATTTCTGGCAGAGGAGGCAACTGAGAACAAAGCTGCCTTAACGTGGGGCAGCACTTGCCAAAGGCAAGGTGCACACTGGTTACAGTGTTTCTCACAGGACAAAGGCTGTTGGCAAGGCTGATTTTCTGGTTATTGGTAAAATTCTCTGATGCAAGATACTATTTTTTGCACATTACTTAGGAAAGTAGCAATATTTCCATCATTATCTGTCTTTGAGAACCTTCAGAGTATCACAGGTATGGTTCATCCTGCCTTGAGATAGAGACAGGGACTGTTTGACTTTTGAGGTCCTTTGCATACCTAGTTTGGTGTCATTTGTAGAGAATAATTTATAAACCAAATAGAAATTATATTTATCCAATGTTTTACATTGCACTGGATTATTAAAACATCATCTGTGATCTTTTACACAAGAGAATCTGTAATATATAAAGGAACTATCCTTTTTTACAGTATTTATCAACTATATACCCTTTTCCTTATTGTTTTTCAGACTTGTTTATTTACATTTAATCTCCATAAGGCAAAGATTATCTCCATTCTGTGTCTGAACAGTGCCTAATCTGTTAAAACTCCACTTCTTGTTGGTCCCCAGGCAGACTTTTTTTAAAGCAAGATTTAGAAGCAGCAATGTCTGAAATCCACAGCTGAGTTAGTGTTATTAGAAGAGGGTAAAAATGAAAAAATCCTTTTTCTTTTCTTTTTTTTTTAAGCAGACTGCCAGTGACTTTTAATAGCATTTCCTTCCTACCTGATTTTACAATTTTCATTAAACCCCCCCCCCCAATTAAATACATCAAGCAAAATTGAAAATTGGCAGCAGTAGTTTCCCAGGCATAAGACTACTCAAAACAAAGCTAGATAAGAATGGTAGCTACCTACAGCCTTTCAGCATGTTGGACTTCAGCCTAAGAGAGACCAATTTACTTTATAAACTCACACACATGTTAAACAGAAATACTATTTAGTCTACCAGTCAAATACTGGAATTTGGAGGGGGGAAGGGAGAAGGAAAGAGGGCATGCCATAGATATTTAACAGTGCACAGCTGTTTCAGAAAAAAAATAAATTAAGGCATAAAGAAAGTATTCAGCTGTAGGTGGGATTTATCAAAGTGGTGCACAAAATTTGGCCAGGTCACAATCATGTGATTTACTCTAATCACAACCACGGATCAGGTTTCTGAATTTATATCTTATCTAGATTCCTATCTGTGTCTGAAGAATGCAAGACACTGCTCAATGGCAAGGCAAAAGTGACCTACAGCAAGGCCCGGTGCAACCACTCCACAGACGCAAAGGCTTACATAGCCGCGTGCTGCTTCCGTAACACACGATCTCAGAACTATTGCAGAGGCTAGAGTTGCACTGTTTGTGGTTATCTACACTGACTTTGTGGCTGTTTGAATGCTCTTTTCCCAAGACAGGACACAATACGATCCACTAAGCACTGGGTGCAGGCGCCAGGACTAGACTTTCAGTTCATAGCTGTTTCTGGGATTAACTGGGATCCCCCAAATTCAAACCAGAAAAAATCAAAATCAGGTTTAAAAGGCCGGACACTGAATGCAGGTATCAGCTGTTAAAAAAACTTGAAATTAATGGTTAGAAGTTAGGATCTGAGGTTCCCATTCTTTCCCAGATGGTGAAGGCTCACCTCTGCCTCTTACAGCAAACACCGCCTTTCCCAGGGGGACCATGTCCTTCAGAGCAACAGTCTCAGGAGTAAGACCTACTTAGAAAGAAAGGGATATCAAGTCATTACAGGGGATATGGTATAAATTAGTCCTTCTAGGCTTAGAGAAGCATTTCTGTGTTGCACTGAAAGCCAACATGGGGTTGGCAAACCCTACTGGGGATCCATCCTGTTGCTGGGATGTGCAGCTGTCTGCCCTCTCCCACTCACAGAAACAGAAGGGAACATATGGTTTCATGCATCTAACTTCTGGGGCATGACCTTTTTTCCTCTGTGTAAGGGAAACGGAGCATTGAAAAATCCTACCTTTTTAGTGGTGTATTAATCACTGGGTGCAAATTTGCAATCATCTAAACACTTGGGTTTGATTTTTATTTAAAGGAAATCTTAGCCCAACAGATATGATTTGTGATTATCACTTAGATTTCCAGTGTACTAAATTAAAATGACAGCTTTAAAAAGTCATTATAGAGTGCACTAGAAGCCCTCTCCTTTTATTACAATCTATTTTTCCTGAAATAGGAATATGAATTCATTGAAATATATTTCATTAAAATGGATGTGTTTTGATAAATACTGGAGAGCCATATTATTATAGGAATAGCACACAATAAAGCGTGTATTAATTGACCATTAGTACAGTTCCTGGGTAGCTGAAGTTACGCAACCTTGAGCTTCTTGAAGTACACGAGGTGCATTTTAATAGACCATTAAAACATGGCATGTTGTATCTTATTGGAATGTATTGTGGAGTGAAACAAGCTGCATTTCACTGAGAACATATTGACTGCTTTTAGCCTGAAAAATGGATGAGAACACTGTGTTCCACACATGTTGCAAGAACCAGAAGAAATTGTGGCATTTCCCCCCAGTGACACAGAACTTCATGGGAAGATGTGAGTCATACTGGGTAGGAATCTGTTGCCTAAACGAAGACATTTTTGACACTGCAGGCAGCCTGCATGGTGTCCAGCTGTCCCTCCAGAAGGTGCCAGCCTCTTCTAGATGTCTCTTCATCTTCACTGTCATTTCTATGCAGATGTCTTCCATACTTTATTTAATCGAAGGACTTCAAGTGCCTACTTGTTGGCACCTGAATGACTACCATTGCGACCATCTACCTCCCACAATAAACCTGCTAGACCAGTACATAAATACTGCGGCCATGAGCTATAGATGAACAGATGTATGGATAGACAGGTGGATAGGTAAGCTCTCTGCAGCACAATTTTCCAGACTTTTGTGGAGCTTTGTTGTTGAGGTGTTCTGGTTTTTCTGAAGTGATGGAAATAGATAACAGAGCTGCTCTCAGTGCCGTTATCTCAGCTGAGACAGCTGATGCATTTCTCACCAAGAGTTTTTACCACCTCAGAGATCAGTTCCTGCAAGGCCTTCTCCATGAGCTCTTTGGCTCTTCCTCAGAAGGGCATGAGCTAAGGAAAACTGCCAACTAACGCCTCATAAAGCTTCTCAAGCATCTGTGTCCCCTCTGTGAATATCTAACAAGGACAGGACTTTCAACCCAATGTGTTGAAATTTCTTCTCCCTGTCACGATTCAGGCAGCATTACCAGAGCTCAGAATGAGTTGCCACTACTGCTGCAGGTAGCGGAAATAAGGGAGAAAAAGATCTTAAACCAGAACAGATTAATTTAGAAATGTTCTAAATTTACCTGCTACTCTAGTGATCTCAGTACATTTTTTTCTTTCTTTTACATTTTTTTAAACTTTTACAGCATAGAATGGTCTTTATATCTGTGCCTAGTACTTTATCAGATCTTAATAAACACATAATAAAAAATGATCCCATACTGGTATGCTATGATAACTTACAAATATGGCAATGCTTTTGAGTTTCCTAGTGCATTAAAAAAAGATTACATTAGCGTTTCAAAAATAGAGTGAAGTAAATAAGCTATGACAATATAAAGAAATGTTGGAGAGAACGGGATCAAGTTAGTAAAAGAGCTTCTGTTTACTTAGAACAGAGTTTGATGTGCTAACTATTAAACATTAACGTATTATCTTGATGGATTTTGTACCTACACACTTCAACATCATAGACAAAAAAGCTTTAAAAATAGCGCATTGTAATATGTGCTTCGTTTATTAAAAATGTATGGACAAAATAGATGGTATTTTTCATCCTCTTCACATTCTTGTCATTGTTCTCACAATGAAAATCACAAATTCTGTTTTGAAGCTGAAAATGAATTGCAGTTGTCATTAAATGTGGGTGTTTACAGACGTTATTAATTGAGAAAATAGTACACTGTTCTCAGCAAGAGAATGCTTCATTTATACTCTGGAGAGCTGAAAGTTACCCTAGAAGGAGAGAAGAGCACTTAACAGCTTCTGAGACATGAAGAACATGGCACATGAAGAACATTATCTCTCTATTACCTTTTTTTATTAATAACCTGAAATAGTTTTTACTGTGTTTCAGATTTCTTTTATCCAATACCTTTGTCAGCCAAAACAAGGATCTAATCCTTCTGAATTTTTAGTAACTCTTACAAAGTGTTGGAAACTTGCAATGTCCAAGGTAGATTATGGAATGGACAGCAACCAAAAACTTCTACATATTTTGTCCCCCCTTCTAGTTCTGCTAGTGGCCAAACTACACCAACTTTCAGCAATTTCAGTAGGAGATTCAAACTCCATTCATCTCTCCAGATCAAGGAATTCGTTTCCAGCAGAAATGTTTTATGCAATATACATCTGCTCCTGTAAAAAAAAAATAAAATTAAAAAAATTACTTCCTTTTAAAAAAGTTTTTTACTCCAGATTTTTTTGTTTGAACTGCTTTGTATCACTGGAAATCAGAATCAGTGCTTTTAAGTTATGATAGGAAAATGAAGGCAGAATTGGCCTGTAATTATCTTGCTCATTCCAAAATAATCTGAATTTTAATAACATACAATTGACTCTTATCTTTCAGGATCAAAATACAGGCTATTAAGACAGATGTTCCGTTAAAGCAAGTATGCGTGTAGATTTTGGCATGTAATAGAGAATGGGAAAAGTACAGAATGAGTAATGTCTATACTTATACTACATAGATTTTCAAATTAGCCTGTTAAAGTTTTTCAAAACGTTTTTGTTGGTTCTCTTGTGGTCAAAACATTATCTTTTAATTCCCTAGTGTGGTAACCTAACACAGCATGTTTGAGTAGTGACAGTATTTATCCTCTACACATTTCAGTAGCACCAAATAGTGTTGCTGTGACTAACATGTATACCAAGATGTCACTTTTTTCCCTCAATTTTTGTTTTTAATGTGTCTTACTACTTGAAAGAGAAATATAAAGGCAAAAAGTGTCCTATGTAAAATTAACCAAATGAATAAAAACTCAATACTGCACGCCAAGATGTATAGCTTGCATCTCCACTGCTTCACACTGTGCAAAACCACTTTCCAGCATCACAAAGTCTTATAAATATGTGTTTGACAGCTCAGTAGCAAAGTATATTCCCACTTTGGATGGAACATGGCAATTCTGTAGGCTGTTGATTCACTGTGAATTTGTCCAGTTGGCAAGTTAATTAGTGTCAGTCAACGAGAAGAGTTATAAATATCCTCATACACCTCACTCTTCCTTTTGCTTCTTTAGCTGTACTATGTGTGATGTTTTTGACCTGAGCATGATCATTAGGTTAGCTGGAAATGTGTCTTGCTTAAGTTGATCATTTAAACAGTTAATCCTTGCTTAACATGTGACTTGTTACTGAAGGGCATCTCAAAGCACAATCTTTTGTGGCTCAGCAGGGGCTTACGGGCAGATGGTGACAGCTTTTGTGCTGGAAAATATTTGAAAAATCACACAACAAAATACTTCAACTAAGATTCCACCTTAGTCATACCATATCTCTTACAGGATTCTTCAATGTGTTTCCCAAACTGGGGGTCTGATGAACCTTATCAGGAAATGGCTCTACTGGGTGTGCAAAATGTGGTGAGCTGGGGGTCGGCCTCTTCTCGCAGATAACTAGTGACAGGACAAGGGGAAATGGCTGCAAGTTGCGCCAGGGAAGGTTCAGGTTGGAGATGAGGAGAAAATTCTTCTCGGAAAGGGTGGTCGGGCACTGGAACGGGTTGCCCAGGGAGGTGGTGGAGTCACCGTCCCTGCGGGTGTTTAAGGAAAGGTTAGATGTGGTACTTAGGGACATGGTTTACTGGGTGATAGGTGGTGGGGGGATGGTTGGACTAGATGATCCTTGAGGTCACTTCCAACCTTAATGATTCTATTCTATTCTATTCTATTTTAAATACTGGATAAAAGTGTGATTGCACCAAATCAGATGAGATAGCAGCAACTCGGTGCTCGTAGGGCTGGACAGGAAGAAGCACTGCAACTGTGTTTGTGCAGCAGCGCTGCAAATGTCTTTTATTTGCATTCACAGTTTGCAGGTCCCTGGTCCACACAAACATCTGCAAATCACGTGTACAGCAGCTCTCCTCCTGTGCTGCTGAGGGACTAGTCATCAGCTGACAGCTCTAGGACTGCACCCCGGAGCTCAGCCAAGCTTGGGCTTAAATTCAGCTTGGCTGGAAGTGGACACGTAAGTTCCTATGACCTGTCTGAGAACTTAGATCAACAGCAGCTTTCAGTGAGCTTTTCTAGCTGGGCACTTTCAACTGAGACTTTCAACAAGCTGTTTTCTTCCAGGCGCTTCTTTCTTATTTCAGTGGAAAATATTGAGTGTTGCTCATGTCCCCATAAAGCAGTTCGAGACAGCTGGGCAAGGGATGTAAGCGCGTGGTGTGCAAGGCTCATGCGTGGCCAGAGCATTTCCTGTCAGCCAGCCCCAGGTGCCTGCATGCTCCCTGTTCACTGCTGCAAAACCTTTCTGAGCAAGCCCTCAGCCCCCACACCGAGTTTAGGAGCTCAGGTATTTACCACAGAGTACAGCCTCCCACTCTCTGGGCAAGTTTGGCAAAGATTGGCATTTCAATGCCTCGATTTAATTACCCACATTATTTATTGGCTCCCACATCTTTTCATTGATTGTATGTCAGAACCTAATTTAACAGTAGTGGAGTGACAGGGAACAGAGGGCACCCAAGGGCTTAAGGCACTTACGTTGTTTTCCTAAAATATCCTGAATCATACCAATTTTTATTTTTTTTTTCAGGAATGGGAGAACAGACATTAAAATCAGAGCTAAGCATTATGACACATGACGTCAATGAGAGTTTTGTCATCAGCTTTGGTAGAGCATGATTAAACTGTAGGTGACCAGCTGCTAACAAGGTAAACATGTCCATGTGTTAATACATTTTCATGACGTCCAGATGTGTACATCTACAAGCCCAGGAAAGGGCAGCCTTGCTAATCTGAATTACAGTGTGTCTTTTCTAAGTTGACAGAAGTGCTGCACTTGCTGTTACTCTTTAATATGGGGCAGATCCTGTCACCTGCCAGGAGGACATCTATTCCTTACATTCCAATGCTTATCTGAAATATTTAGGTAGCATAATAAGTAGGGAAGAACTTTGTCAGTTAAAAAAAAACGTAATAAACCATAATAAACAGAAGCATAAAAGTCTAAAGATGCACATTCTAGGGAAAAGCCTAGCTTTCCTATGAAGAGAGCTTCGCAGAGCAGCTGAGGTCAAATTATTAGAAATTTGAATGAAGAGTTTTTCTCACTAAACTAGAGAGTACTCTGGTCCTGTAAGCCAGACAGCATCTGATGGGGCATCAGATGCATAACTCTCTCACTGGAAAAAATCAGATTCTTTCATGTCCTGAAGTTAAGATTCTTTCATTTGTATACTGACTGTTGTATGACTTTTTTGGTGCCTTACAGGAAGATGAGTCATTAGCAGAAACTTGAACATGGAGAAGGCTTGACACTCTGGGATGGGGAGGATAGGAATAATAAAAATAATGAATATGGGTGAGGAGATGGGAGGAGAAGGCAGAAGAGAGGACTAGAGTATTGATATTGCCTGCAACTGACAGCCTCAGGAAAACTAATTAGGGCTGAGGAAGCTGATGAATTCCATATGAGAAAATGGAGTCTGAATATTAATAGTCTCTGCCACATTATTGTCCAATTTTAAATCCATTAAATTTTAAGGGGCTTAAAGTTTGGGAAAACACATTTTCTCATTCTTGTGACATGATGAATAATGTAAGGATTAGGAGATAGCACTTTTTGCAACAGCCCAGACCCCTGTGTATACTGTTAGCACATAGCTAAAGCACAACTGAAGTCCCACTTAAATAATTTCTTTTTTAAGTTTCCATGAAACTTGAACAGTGAACTGAGCTCTGTTTCTGCACAAGCTTGGCAATGTCACTCAGTATTCGCTGTCAGACAAGGAAAAAGTGTTACATAGTGTATTTTTCATTTGTTTTGCTATTACACTGGTTTAGGAACAGTGATTTGCCATTGCTTGACTCTGTGATTCATTTGATTGTTTTTCCTCATTTCAAGATGAATCGTAGTTTTTAATCTGTTTGCTGTCATCTCTCATTTCACTGAAGCACACATATTGCTCCTACTGCCATGCAAATAGGTGCTATATAAATAAAATGTATTATTACGATCATCAAAGTAAAAGAACCCGGAGTCATCTGTTACACAGTGTGCTCTTTGCCAGATTCGATGCTCGATGCTCGAGTCCCATCTCTTCAGTTCTGCTGGCAGCGCTCTGGGGAGGCGGCGTTTCTGAGCCATACTGACTGAGAAGCATCAGGGCAAAAGAGTAAATGGAAGTAATGGGGCAGATTTATCACCGATACTTCCAGAGAATTACAACTCACTTTCCTTAGGCAGAAAGCAGTGATAAGAATACAGCTGTGAGATTTGAGCTCATCACACCTCAGAGGAACGGAGAAGGCAGATTAGCACTTGGGTGGGAAGCCTCCCAGGAGCACCCGCAGCCACAGTCTGACAACCGTATTCCCATGTCTCTCTCCTGCAGTTACCTGCTGGATGCTCTTCTGCCTCAGCTGCCTCCCAGAGGAGTAAAACCAGCAAGTGCAAAGGCACAAAAGCATCCTCCCATCTGCCTTTGCCCAGCTTTCCATCAGGCAGTGTGTGGAGAAACATGTGTGGGAATATAAGAAGCAATTCTAAGGTGGGTACAGCTTGAAAAGGCTGTAGGTACTCCTAGTCTTACCGACAATGTTGCTATAATGTAGTGAGGGTTTTTGTCTGGGTGTTTGAATAGTAAACTGAACTCCTGGAGATACAAACATAACAGCCAGCCATCTCTTCCTTTGCTCAAAAGCATGAGGGCCTGACATGTTCACTCCAGAATGACATCTGCCTGAAGGTAAGAAACCTCAAGGAATGTATTTTGGAGTGCTGTCCGCATGGGTGTGTTGCAGGGGAGGAGGAAGAGATCTTACTTACATTCTATTAATTAAGATGCTCTGCTATAAAACAGAATATATATTGTGCTAAATTAGGCCAAAAAAATTAAATGTGTTTCCTGGATGCCTGGGTTAAAGGGGCTGATCTATATCAGTTGCAAACACACAATGATTCATTGTGTTCTCTGGACTCCTGAGAGAGGCTAGTTAGCCTGCATTGGCTGCATCTTGCTGCTGCCACTTTCTCTGCTGGCATGTAATGTATCTACGGGCTCTATATTTCCTAATTACTTGTGTTCTTACTGCAAGCCAAGACTTGCCATATTTTACAATGTTCCTGAGGAAATAAATACATTCAGCCTGTTGAAACGGAATGTTTTCTCACTTCTTGAAGGTTTTTCTTATCATTTATCCCAGCCACCAGCAGGGTTATAGTGTGATCTGCTTCCACTAGACTTCTGCTGAACATCCTGCGGACATCTGGATGCAGGGTCCGCACCAGAGAGGTATCTCAAAGTGGGAAGAAAAGCCTGTCTGGGTGTGAGGCACAGGGAGAAGGAAACTGCCAGTCTGCAGTAGCTCTTTACAACAGAGAAATATTATTTTAAGGTTTAGGACAGGATACATGGAGGATTTTAAAGCCCAGTATATATTGTACTGGGCAGGAGAACATGGAAGGGAGGATATCTGCTTAAGGACACTTCATGGGATACAGTGTCAGAGGAATGGTTGACTCTGAAAGAGGAATTAGGAGCAGTGGGGGCAGGAGACAGTCGAGGCATCTAGAAAAAAAGTAATGCTTGAGAGCATGCAGGCCCAGAGGCTCCAACATACATATGCAGCATCCTTTAACACTGACCTATACAGACACACACTATAGTACAGTCTTCCCTTTCCCTGTAGGGCCCTAACAGATGCTGGTGGCACTGTCAGTCTGGGAGAAAACTCCCCCTCATCATGTCTGTGTCATCACAGAGCATGTCAGCACCAGTAGCAAGCAGCAACATGCAACCTGTTTGCACAGCGAATGCGACGTTGGGGATCCTCACTTGATCGTTGGGGATCCTCACTTGATCGTATTGGAGGCTGACAAGAAGTGTATGATGCAAATGAGTCAGGTGACAAATGCCCTCACATACCTTTGTGGTACTGCAAAGGAGCAAGGGAAGCTGCAGAGCTTGAGCTACCATGTGTGTGCCTGATGTGGGCCAGAAGCCAGCTCTGCGGATGGGGCACTGCAGTGTGGACACAACTGGGTGAAGCCAGTTGGCACAGTGAATTTGAGCCCCAATGGTCACAGCTCCAAGCAGCGTGGATGAGACCCTCTCCATTGAGCTGCTCTCCTCACTAAGGCTGGAGAACACTGATGCTGGGGCTTGGGTAAGAAACAATCCAGCTTCTTCAGGGCTTCCTAACCATATCAGTATTGCCTCAGTCTTTTGTCTTAACAGCACTGCAGCTCAAGGATGGCAAATTACCAATGCTGAGATCCACTTCAGAGATAAACCTCTGCTGTTCTGGCATCCGTTCTACCCCTGAAGACACATCGTATAAGCTACAGCAGAAATAATAGTGTATTTTAGTAGAGACAACTTTTTTTGCCTGGCTGGCAAGCCCTCCAAAAAGACCTAGATTTGTGCAGGAGGGTCAGAAGTGAGAGCTGACTGCCGACTTCCTTGACAAGCCTGTTCTTAGTTCATGTATCCCAATCCCATGTCAGCCTTGTCCCAGTTTTTGCAAGTGAACCTTTTCAATCCAGTTTTTCATGGCCGCCCTCAAGGGGGTGGTTGTAACTCCACTGGTGAATGGATATATCAGCTCCACAGCACCTGCTGCACCTTCCACCTTCCCTGTCTCCACTCTCTCCTCCCAGCGGAGGGCAGTGGGTTTTTGCTGGTGACTTCTGCTCAACTAGGAAGCAGCATCCCCAGGGCTGCCATTTTAAGCACAGGAACTCCAAGGTGCTTATCTTGTTGGTGTGGTACTTGATTCGTGCCAGGAGTATTCTGTGAATTTACTGAATTTCATTGATCTGTTGAAGGAAAATGTTGTGGCTTCTCTCATCCTAACAAGAAACTTTTCCTTCATAGAGTAAAATACCACATCTTTTCTGTGAGCAATATCTCTACTTGTGTCTGTGGGACCTTTAAAAACAACCAGACAACATTTGATGCAAGGTAAAAACTATCAGAGAACAAAAGAATGGTTCCAGCTCTATTGCTGATCTAGGCAAACCAAGGCTGACTCATTGCCAGCTCATGCAGAACACAATCCTAAAAATTTACAATTTTAGCTGTTTCCTGGTTAAGTAAGAAAACCGAAGGAGTTTTACACATCCACTGAGGTGTGTTGGTGTACAATGTCAAAGGACAGATCAGTGCAGCTCCCAGCTGCTGAGCACATGCAAGGCATTTATGCTGGTCTGACGTAACACTTCATGTCTCAGGAAAACTATCTTACACACCGCAGGAACTGTCTGGGGACTTACGTTCTGAGGTTGGACTGTTGTTTGTTGGTTTGCTTTTTGTTTGCTTGTTTGTTTTTTCATAAAAGCTGGTATTTTTCATTTTGATTATCAAGGAATTGAAACACACATCAACAAGAGATATTGACATAGTCTCAGAAACCACCCACAAGAAGGAAAGCTGAGCAAGGAGGATTTCTGGTAAAAGGGAAGAAGTTCTCTGATACAGACAACTCAAATACCCCTGTAAATGGCTCTGCCACTTCAGAGCTGTCTCCAGAGCCAAGTGACCTGAGTTTGATGGGTCTGTGTGAACTGTGAGGGCAAAGCTTGGGCTTGTCTCTATGCTTGGATTTTCCTTCCAGGAAACCAGGATGCTTCCTCCAAGCTGGCGGCAGGGCATGAGGCAAAATTGTGGACATCTGTAAACAAGCAGGGAATGTGTGTGAGGGACAGTGCAGCCAGAGCCCCAAACGAACATGACGGTGTGGGTGCACCTTCTGACTACCTCACCCTCTGTAAAACATGGGACTTGCTGAAAAGATAAGGAGGTTTAGGCCAGGAAACAGCTAGTTAGCTCTGGACTGAGAAACGGGGAAGGAGGGCCTTCCTCTGTCACTTCACAGATAATCCTGCCTCTTGATGAAAGTGGTTATTTGACAGTGTGAAGTCCCTTCCAAAAATTCCGTTCGTAACAAGTTATCATCAGTATGGCCAAAGATCCTTTCTTACCAACAAATGTGGAAGAAAAAGTGGAAAATTTATCTGAAGTTGTTAAACTTTTACTTACCACTGAATCTTCAAGACAATTTCAAAACCACCGTGTTCTGACTTCCATGACAACTTGCTCAAGAACAAGGATATTCATCATGAAATAGATGCTCTAAAAAAATCTCTCTGCAGAAGTTCAGCTACTTCAGCTGAGCAATTCCGACTATCTATATCTCAGTAACATCTGGTATATGTGTTTGTTACTCATCCTTGGTTTGTAAATATGTTTGCTCTTAGCGCCATGTGTTAATACAATTTTCTGTGTATGGGTGGATTATTTTCCACTGTGTGGCACAGTTAAGAACTTCCCATTTGTAACAACATATCTTAACAGTTTTGTCAAAATATATACAATCATTAGAAGCTAGTAGGTAACTGGTATTAAATTGCACTGAATGTTGGTACATTCTAGATTTAAGTAATCCTGAGTAGAGCCTATTGATTTTACTGGGCTATGAATGTTCAGCACTTCTGAGACTCGAATCTGTAAAATGTTGTTGTTTTTATAACTGCCCAAACTAATAGCCTTAATGACTGAGAATTGTCCTTTCCTCTCTTGAAAATAACGATCACGTTCTTATTGTGACTCTTACGCTCCCTGCAGATTTGCTTGCGAAAAGACCAGGGCAAATGACTACAATCTCTAGCACATCAACATTTAAAAATAGCATGACAACACTGGTCTGTACATACTCTGTCTTCATCACATCAGAGACTGAAACTTCCTGGCAATTGGAGAAAAAGCCATTAATACTCATAGCCTTTTATTAGCCAAGCCAGGTTTGTTTTAATTTTCCTTTGGCAATAGCAGTAGCTCCTTCAGACTGCACAAGCAGCTACACCTGAGCAGAATCCAAAAAGGACGCCTTGCTTCCACCGCAGAAATGTTAACTCTTGCACAGTGGCTGTGAAAGAGCTCCTGGTACTTCAGTGCTGGGAGGGTCTTCCTGACAGTCAGACAGTTAAAACTGACTGTAACTCACAATACAACCGTTATTTTAGCCAACGTAACTGTAAGTGTGAAGATTCACCTAACCTGCACTGCATGCCACTGCTGAACATTTTCTAGTGCTTTTCAGAGGCAGACACTCCTGCTTGATTCTACTCAGGAGAGAAGACACAGTGCAATCTCCAAATGCAAAAATTATTGGTCGTATGAAATCAGGTGTTTATAGAGAAACCAATGATATCATGAGGTAATAATTTGGTTCTGAATAAGCTCATTTCTAGGCGATTGATTTTTGCACTTGAAAGAGTGTCCCCCAAAGCACGATTTTCGTGCTGCTTGTCAAAGCTGTGAGTTTGCAAAATTGTTCAGGACGTCCCTCTTGGAGTCAGTTCGCCTGAACTGTTGGGTGATGGTGACTTCTCTGAGAACTCCCTTCTGAAGGTGATGGCAGAGCTACCTTTAACAAGTCATCCCCCCCACCAACACCACCTATTTCTGTATTCTGTTCTCATCTGAATTCTAGTGAGAATCGTGCTTTGCAAACTAATAGGGGGGAAATGCAGTACTATCTGCATTCAGTTTTATTTTGTTCATAGTCCAACCATGCACCTTAAAAACTTTCAGCTTTTTGTTTCATTTGAAGCCAGCACATTAAGGTTCATTTATACTTACAAAAACATACATGCTGAAGTTGTTGTCTTTGAGAGCATCTGATTGTTATTCTTTGACAGAGCTGTCACTAGAGGGTCCATTTTGAGCTCATTCATTGAAAGCCGTGGCAGCAACAGCAGCCAGCCTTAGCTCAGTTCTGCCTCAAGAGATTTGCAGAGAAGCTATTTGGAGTTTATCACATAGTTTTGCAAAACACTACAGCCTCAGCAAGCTGTCATAAAGAGCCTCTCATTCCAACTGGGCTCGTTTACAAGTAGTATTTTATTACTCGCTGCTCTGTTTTACCCTGCACCTTGCAAAATCTTTCCTCACCCCTTTTACTCTGCTGATAGATTAAAAAATTCTGAAATACGACTCTGAAAAATGCTTGGTATTTTTAATGCATTTATAATTCAAGAGCTATCCAGCTCCACTCAGACCGGAGCTCTTTGATGCTAAGCTGTTCCATGTCCCAAAGCCCCCCTGGCCAGGGCCTGCAGCCGAAACCCTTATCCTGAGCAGAGCCATTTCCCAAAGCCACTCTGCAGGTCTGCGACTAGTTCCCACCCGTGACCGTGCCATTTGCAGACAATCAGCCACTTCCATCTGCCCTTTTCGTAAGAGAATTTTTAACTTGAGCACCAAAAGCTACTGGTGTCTGAAAAGCAATGTGCTTCTCATCCCATAAGGAGGATATTAGAGCAAATAAACAAGTCCATGAGGCCAATTTCACCCCTGTACCTTGCCCTGTGTATGTTGGCTCTGCCACAAATCTGTCTGCTTGGGGAACTCCTCTGGGAGCTGGAGCAGTGGCTCCATGCCACCCTTTCCTCAACATAGCATGACAAGGAATTTGAGGGTGTTCCAGGTACGAAGCTCAGATTTGGGTTTGTATCAGGCTTGTCATCTTAAGTACACTAATCTGTGTCAATAGAAACCTAGGTGTGCCCTCCCCACCAACTCCTGGCATTCCAAGCAGCGCTGCTGCCAAATCTTAAATTTTTTTCACAGGGCATATAAACATTTGGTGCTTTTCTCAAAGTTTTAGCTCCTCGAGTCAAGCGATTATATGCGCACACCAGCTTGTAAAGGTGAGGAGCCAAGTTCTTGCCACCACTCTGCCCTTTCCAGGAGAGCTAAAATGTCATCGAAAGAGAAGCAAAACGCCCCATTTGACAGGTAAAATATAGTGGATGATATGGTCTTGCAAGCCAGATGCACGCTGCAGGCACATTGCTGAGGCTCTGGGCCACATCCACCAGAAGCAAGGACATAAATGAAGGAGCCGGGTTTGTGCAGCTGCCCACACCCCTGGGGATGCTCTGATTTTAGTTCCATGTTTGATGCAAACCTATCCCACAAGGCTGCATTTTCCAACTGGGAGAGAAAAGCAGCTGCCACCTTAAAGTTGCTATTTTGCACTAGACTGCCTGCTAAGCTTCCCTCCCTTCCAGTGCTTACGGTTAACTCTTGCTCTGTTTTCCTGTGTCTCTTAATCCTCAGAGGCGATGTGTCCTCACATACTTTTCTAGTTGAGAAGGAACTGTCTTTTCCCTATACATCAGTTTCCTCAGTCACATGAATTCCGTATGAAACTTAAAAATCATTGGCCTGCGTGGGATTCTTGTACCTATTTAGTGGCAGTAATTCAGGCAATTTTTCTCTTCCACTTCTTGTTCATCCACATTAGTGGGTGACAGCCTGTAACAAATGCATTCGTACCTGGCAGATAGTATTTATTAGCATAAATCCCAGCTCCTTCATGAGGTAATTAATACCAAACATTTCTGTCATTTCATAAGATCATAATTCTGAGAACCGTTTTTTTAACCCATGTAAACAATGATTATTTACAGCTTTGCAGACACGTGATTGAAAGCAGCTCCTCATTTTTTTATGCAGAGGGCTCTGTTGTAAAATCAAGTTTTCTCAAAATCTGGTCTACGAAGCAGAGTCAACCCACACTCATTTATTTTTCCTCAAAGACTTTCTTGTACTTAAAATAGTAGCTCCTTTTGAAACCATGTATTTGTGTCTCTGATGTCTGTTGATATAGCAGCAATTTCATGGTTTCCAGCAGTAAGTTTTGTGGGTGACCACACCAAGAGTTTCACCCCTCTCTTGATAGAAGAACTCAGTTTCCTTCTCTGGCTCAGCCTGGTCCTTCCCACAGGCTACAGGTCCTACCCAGCAGGTAGGTCTGCTCTTTCAAATTGCTTTTATGACAGAAGAGTATAAGAGTATCATATCTATCTCCAGGGTTGGGAACAATGCAGTGCAGTGGTACACATTCTTTTGGCATCCCGTGGATGCGGCTCTCTTCTGCGGGGATGCACAAATCCTTAGTGGAGAGTTGCTGGGGACAGGCACCCCAGGTCCCCTCTGAAGACCCTGAGCTTGTGTCACAAGCAAAGCCTGACAAGGGTCTCAGCTGGTGGCTGCGGGTGCAGATAGGCCCCCTCTGAAGACCCTCTACCTGTTTCATGGGGAGTATTGAAGGGCTTATCACACAGCAGCTTTTGATCACTACCCACTTTGGAAGAGAGCCAGAAGCAATGACGTAGAGATGAAAGCTTCTGTATCCCGAAAGCAATCCTCTAAGCCATCCAAGTCCCTCTAAAGCTCTGACTGTTTGATAGCTGAAGAGTTTTAGGTTGGTTGTGTAGCAAGGATGAGAGTGAAAGCTCTTCTGTAGAGAACACCAGCACTCTTTATTTTGGATGCCTAATCTGTTTCTTTTCCAAGTATTTATTTGTTTGTTTGTTTGCTTGTTTGTTTTTGCTGTACCACTGTCCTTTGAGAAATTCCCGCCCACTTTATAGTAAGGAAGATGTGGCTGGCTTAACTTCTAAAAATGTACTACCTTGCATACCCCTTTTGTTAGTTCAGACAAAGGAGTCTTGTTAGTATAGACTGTTCTATTTAAATTACATGTTTGTACTGCCTGAGTTTATGGATCTACATTAGCTTTAATTCTTACACCTAAATAAGCAGTAAAATGAAGCTGAAAAACATCCAGTGCTGCCAGGGTCACATTTTTCAGCTGAACTGCTAAGTGATATTAAGCATGCATTGGCATTTTTTCATAAATTGTGATTCCCCCTTCTCCCAAAGTCAATAGTGGAGTAGTACTACGTGTTTGTTTCTTCCACCTCTTTGTAGAACTCAGTGTGTTTTACAGTCTTTGGTGCAGGGAGCCTAAGCCCGCAAGGCACTTAGGCACGTACAAAAACATCCTCAAAGCAACTCCCGAAAGCAACTGATTAAAATCAGACTGATTTAAGAGGCAGAGAATATTCCGATCTGCCTGATTAAAATCAGCCTGTTTCAGGAGATGGCCGCGATGCTCTGTGTTATTTTCAAATGCTTGATCCCCATGCTACATGAATTTGCTATTGCAGCAGGGTCAGTAAAGTGCTATCTCTCCTGAGATCAATGGGAGTTTTGCTACGGACTTCAGTGGAGTCATGATTCACCAGTGGTATAGCTGGGGTTTATCTACTTCTGATTTACCTGCTGCAGCATTCCCCTGTTTCTCATATATACCAAACATGGATATTTATACGTATTTGCCATCTGTGAACATCACTGGCTTTCACCAGATAACCCCAATGCAAATACTAAGTTTAACCATTTAACCATTACAAACACTGAATTTAAATTGATTCTGCTAGTGAGGGCATAACATGCAAATATATCCATGACACCATTTGATTCTTCAGCAGATGAGTCTTTGTGAAGAGACTTGATGATCTGTATGAAGGACATTAAAATCACTGTTCAGGACCTGAGCGAAACAGAACAGCTCGCAGATCTGGACTCTTATGCAATGATTTAAGTTTGCAGAGCAAAAGGTACCAGGGAGCTCTCTACCAAAATTTCAGATGTGCTTTTGTCCTAATCACAGAAATATTTAAATAAAATCACACTCCTTAGTGCTCTCACCGCTGGATTACAATGTTTAAAGGATGCCTCTTTCGATGCATGCCTAGAAACATGCCAATTCGCTGTTTGCTGGAGAAAGGAACCATGCAGCTTCCTGCTAAACATCATTCTCTGATCTGAGCTGCTTCTCAGTCAAATCAGGCTGATGTTGCGTGCTGTGTAGCTGGTAGAACTGGTCTAATTCCCTGGTGTGATGGTTCAGGGAGTTTAAAGAAATAATCCTATACTGGAATGTGTACAAAGGGAAATCATTTAATTTACAGTTTATATGTACAAGAATCACAAATAGAATTAAATTCCTTAATAGACTGATTTGGCTACATTCACAGCAACGTGCAAATGCATTAAAAGCTCCAAGTCAAATTCTAAATAGAAAGTTGAGGGTGGCTCTTCATTTAATTTAAAAGCGCTTTTTTTTTTTAACTAAGAGACTAACTGTATTGTGGGCGGTGTGCTTCTACTGCTGAATAATTTCTGAATGTCAGAGCCCTCAACACTTCAAAAAAGGTGATCAGCACCTCAAAGAACATGGACCTAACTCCAGCAAGCAAGAGAATTTTTATCATTTAATGTTCATGAAAAACAAATTTCCAGTAAACATTAAGCATGCTAATGAAATTCATTCTAGTGGCAGTGGATTTATGCTCTATTTATTATTTTTTATTCAAGCAATTGCAATTACCTAAAGAGAAATGGAGATTCATACACAAGTTATTAGTTTGTGTTGTTAAAAAAAACCCTTAAGAACTCCATAAATCTCTTTGAAATTTCCTTTAACTTCAGATTCCGATCGAGGAAAGTATTTTAATGAGGAAATGAAAGTGTAAGTATGTCATATCTGAAGTTTTAATTGAGTTTGTTGACGATAACCTAATAGCAGCACCAGAGTGCAAGCAAGGACTTTGAAATAAAGGCAATGAGCCAACCAGTTGCCGAGTGGCAGCTTATATGCAACTGAATATACAAACGTATAGGATATTTTGTCCTAGCTTCCATTAGTAAGAAAATGTGTGTGAGAGTGCATGTATGTGTGCTTGTGTGTGTGCATACACGTATACTCAGTGTGAGAGTGACACTCTGGAACCTACACCCACAGCTGAACAAGTCTGGGTGCGGTTGTGGTCCCAGTTCAGCTGTTGCTAACATTTACTGTTCAAGAGTCCCGGTACACAGAGGGATCGCTTAACTCGAGCTTTAGTTACCTGTGGAGATGGTAGGAGGCTGGGGAGGAGATCGCAGCTGCCTGTGTGCTCCAGCGGCTCAAGAGCAGTTTCTCCAGCCACCACAACTGCCAAACTTGCACTCATCTGCGCTGTACCTCAAGGTCAGAGGCTGCTTTTGACAAAGTTCAGTATTTTTTACATTTGCCAAATGAAATGAGTACATTAGCTAGTGCCCTGGTCATCAGCTAGTAGGATATGATGTCAATGGAGTAAAGTACACCACTAAAGAGCTATTCAAAAGGGCACATTCATCACCCGGAAGAAAGAAATCTGCAGAACACAGCACGTTATCTCTGAACATTGCTGGTGGTACTTCTCATGTACGCACAGCCAGGATCAAAACAAATTACTGGAAATATCAAACCATTTACAAATATAAATACTACTAACCAGTTGACTTAACGGCTCAGTCAAAGAGGAATCACAGTTTTCTCATGATTCCAAGTCTTATGTAAAACATTAGCTGCTTCTGGCTTCAGAGTAAACATGTGATTTTGTTATCAGGCACCTGACATTTGCAGGATGAATCCTGTGTGAATTTTAAAATAGAGAATGAAAGTGAAAATCCTTCTCACTTGACGAAAGGTAAACTGAGTAATTCCTGGAAAGATTACAATTTTCTGCTCCTGAAAAGAAGCTCCTGGGTATTGTCAGGGCAACTTAATTGTCCGTTTCCAGCAGATAACAAGAAATGAACACTACAAAGCTCTGTTTGTGTCACCAAAGCAGATCACAAATCTTTTCCGTAGAATTGGACATTACTGAGATTACTCAGAAACAGACTTTAGTATAAGAGGAAATAAGATCTCTTTGAAATATCGTGTTAAAAACCTCCAGGCCTACTCAAGATACCTGAAAGGGAGTGAAAAACAGCCGTTTCCCAATTAATTTGATTTTTAAATCAGAACTGCAATGATTACTTCAATATGTGTATTTCTGTTCTGAGAGATAGAAAATGTTTCTGGGTAAAGAGGGTGAGAACTAGATAGCACTTAAATCCTGTTTCAAAGACCTCGTGAATTTTACTTCATGGCCACCATGGTTTTGAAACCATTGCCTGTTCTTGGCACAACAGAAAGAAGTGATTGGAATTGCATTTGTGTGGGATGGGGAGATAAAGACTTACAGAGCAAAAATGTTAGTGGTTCCCTGATGATGTGACTCCACTGGACTTAAGCCAGCAGAGAATGTGGCCATTTTTCCTCAGAAAAATTATACATTTCTGTAGAAAATTTCCAACCACACACAAGACATCTAATTTTTAGGAAATAGGGACACCTCACTTTACACTAGTAAAATTAGTGTTAGAAACGGTATTTTTGTTACTGTGGAAGTTCTATATCCAACCAGAAGAATAACTACAATTAAACAGAATCAGGTTATGTCTTGCTGCTATTCACCAGTAAAATTAGTGATGTGATAATGCAAGACCTGTGCATGGCAAAAATTTGAGCCCTAGTGGCCTGAGGTTAATATTCATGTATTTAGATTGCTGACAGTTCCCAGGATTTAAGAAAAGCCTGAGATTTAACAGGGCGGTTAGAGTAATCATAAGAGGCTGCTGTTAGAAACGCTGGATTGAGCTCGAACTGTCAATCACTTCTAAAAGTAATGTACATATATAAACAAGGTTATCAGGTGACCATGAAATGTCTTTTGTCATCAGCTAGCAAGAGCTTCAAGAGCTACAGGCTCTTGAAGTGGCAAAAGCTCTTGGAGGCTGGGTCAGAGGAAGGGCTCGGAAAGCCCTGCAGCTTCCCCAGCACGGACTGAAGAGAAATGTCTATATTCCTGGCTGCTTCTGCGGCAAATGTTGCGCGGATTTCTTTTTCCAGCTGGAATAGTTCTTTATAAGTGCCTGTGTTAACAGAAGAGAGAGACGTGGTAGGAAATCCAAGCTGCTGCCTTCATAGGAAAAACTTTAATGCAGCCGTGCAGCTTCATGGAGAAGGAGGGACGTTAATGCTCGTACGGTATCGGCTATAAAGCTTCATACAGAGAAAGCTTCTGTTCCAATTGCCTCACAAGCCAATATATTGATCATGGCAAAAGAATCCCAAAGAAATATGAGAAAAAAATATGTGGAAGAAAAAAATACTTGAATTTCTTTTGCTGAAGTACTGTACTACAAGCCTCAGTATGAAACTGTTCCCTCTGACTTTGAGCAGGAAGGATGAAAACCTGACATAATCTGGGGCAACGGCATGGACCATGATGCCTCCACAGCACTGTTTTTCCGTCGGCTGGATACAAAATAAGATGCCTCCGAGGTATTTCAGTGGGTCTGGAGTAATCAGTGAGGCAGGAGGGATAGATCAGAAGACCAACTCCTGTCTATAGCACTGTCCTCAGCTGACCCCAGGGATTTCCAACTGGAAATCAGAGCAATGGCTAATGCTGCTTGACACAGAATTAACTCTCCCGAGGCCTCCTCTTTGCTTCTGCAGAGCTGCCACGGAAAAAAAATGTCTGAGTTGGTTTGTGTGCTCCCCACAGGGTTGTGCTGCGAGGAAGACTAAAAAGGCAGAGGAGAAGTGTGAAAGGGGAATCCCTTAAAAGATCCATCTTGCGGCCCCATAGGGTACAGTCTGAGGGAGAGTCCATAGTTTAAACTTGTATAACTATCATATATCTGCCACATCTTGCCCACAGGAATAACAATGGTGTGCAGCAAAAAGCAGCAGGAGTCCTGTATCATCTTTCATACTGCTGTATTTGGATAGGAACTAGAAAATAAACTTTGAGTTTCATCACCTTTTCAGACATTAAATATATATATATATAGCGCTGCTTTCTCTCTCTTATAATTGCAAGCAGAAGAAAGTGTTTTATCTGTTATAACCAATTTAGCACCACTCAAGAGTGTAACAACGATTTCCTCCTCAGTCATTTTATCATCTTACTTTTTAGGTGCAAGCCATTGTTTCATAGATTTGCTAATTTAATATGCACATATCTCTCTGGTGGAGAATGGTTACAAGAACTTTTACATCTAGAAGAATGCAAAATTGCTCCAAACTTTGGCACCAAGATATGAGAGAGACACCCGTGGTGCAGAGCCCCCAGGATTTTCATGGATCGCCTCTGCAGCATCACCTAACCCCAGGGATGTAGGGCCCACATCACACGAGGCAGCCCAGCCTCACTCGCTTCTTCCTCCCAGGCAAGAGCCAGCTGGTCCCACGGCATCTGTCATCAAGGAGGGTGCAGGCAGATAGGCATTTCTCGAGGTTGGGTGGGGAATATAGCATTTCAGACTGGAAAATGAGCCCTTCCCAGAACCCGGCCAGGCCAAGAGGTGTCGAGAATCTGCAGGCAGCAGACCCCTAGTGGGATGTTTTCTGCCCTTTGCAGAGCGATGTGGGTTTCTGCCCTGTGAGCAAGCTGACAACTATTTACCAGGAACTCAGTACAGTGCTGGACCTCCAGTTAACCGGAGCGTGTCAACCCCAGATCAGCCCAGCACTGCCTCAGCGGTTACAAGGGGTTAACCTTCGCCCGTGGAGCCCCAGTTAGAACTTGTTAAAATCTGCAATCAGTAGCGTAACAGCACAAAGTCTGACGCAGAATGAAGAACAACTGAGGGATGTTGAGCACATCATGGGTCAGACATTGCCCTGGAAACACCCCTGAAGCTCCCTTCACATACTGCATTTTTTTTCCCTCCTGAAAAAGAGGTATTTGCAAGCCATGCAAATGGGTGAATTCAGCATGTGATTCCAGAGCAGTATGCAACTCTTCTTTTGGCAGATAGACAGGCACTGTTTTTAATGCACATCATCACGTAGTGATTAATGGCAACATGGCATTTACTCCAGGGAATGCAGCCAGCTTAAACATGAAAACCCACATTGACTCAGATGGACAGACAGGCATATAAACTTTATTTATTTTGTCAGCCAAGCAAGCAAACTGTAAAAATAAGAATACAAAAATCTGCTCTGATGTTTGCTTCACTCAGGGATAAAGTGATTTAACAGAATTACCAACCATGATTTTTTCTGAATAGGGTTACACATCCTAGCCTATTACCGCCGCTGTAGCTAAGCTGCGCTCGGCACAGTACCAGATGCAAGAGAGAGAAGAGAGAGAGGGACTTTCTGCCGCCTCTTTATTCCTTTCTTTTGGTGTTCTCAAGGGATACCATAAAGATACCAGCCTCAGTTAGGGTCAGACCTAAGGGGCTGTTGCAACAGCAAGAGGTCACTGGCCTGTGGTAGCATTTACATCGTGCTGCCTCCTCCTTGCCCAGCTGCTCTGTGGCAAGAGCTGTCACCCAGGGTCCTGCCGGGATGGAAAGGCTCCTCGGGAGACCAGTTAAGTTGCTTTATGGCCCTTTCTGCTGCGCTGGAGTTGCAGAAGTGCTATATATATTGTGAGACTAATGTTCTGGTCTGATATTTGTATTACATATATATTTCATCTTTCATAGCCATTGGAGACTCTATCGGGTGATAAACTGGCTCTCCAGATATTAAAGGTTTAGTGCCACTGATACAAACAAATGAAAAGGACAAAGGTTTGTGCTATAAATGTAAAACACAGAGTGCAATTGAATTAGGTTATTTTTACATCTTAGATTAAAATGGCCCTTTCACCTTAATTCTTCTGATTTTAGTTTAAATCTTTCAAAGTCAGTGCTTCTCTGGGGTAGTTTTGTGTTACTTGAGATGTTCTTTCCTGATTTTCTCAATGGTGTTCCTCACAAGGATTTTCTCCTAAACTTTTCATCTTCTTTAATACAGGAATTTTTTACCCTGAAATTGTCTCAAGAAAAGGAGATAAATCTCTTTTAAAATGTGGTACTTTTTTTAGAGAAAGATTGATTTCTGTCAGAATCATTCCATGTAGCATGGCATTATAATTCAATTTTGCTAGCCAGCTACGAGAAGAATCATGTCTGAATAGGGTTGAAAGGACGGGAGACTGGAAACCAGGAGTCTAAAGCCGTTCAAACACACTACTCTATGTAACCTTTTTGTGATCATTTTCCCCTACTCTATTGGACTAGATGGGAGTCTATAAAATAGGCTATACAATATATAAATATTTATAAATCTTAGTTCAAGACCTTTTGATGGAACACAAAAACCTCCATTAATTTAGTTTTCATGAATTTACATGAGCGCATAAAAAGGAACAACACATATAACATACTAATTTCATGCTGGGAAGGAGGGGGAATTCTTCATTTTCATCACCAGAAATATTTTTAAATAGTTGTCTGTCCATGGCTGAATTTTAAAATATCAGAAATCCAAGTGAGTCAAAGATAAATATAAAATCCCTTACACAATGCAGGCATGTCCTTGCCTTGATCCGTGCAAATATTTGTCTATCTGGGATAATTTTGCTGGTTCAATGTTTTAAATCAAGACCATGTAGAGAAACAAGACTAACCAAATTGTCACACTGTGCTACATTTCTTTACACAAACACTGCCGTAATTTTTAGTAATGAGCCCAATAATAGGAAACAGTAATGAACTCTTTTAAAATATAAACCCCGCGTTCTGTGCAAATTGTAATATTATCAGGAAGCCAAATTTCTCACTAATACATTACAGGCTTCTCAGCTATTTCCATGCAGCAAGAGTATTAGAACGATAGTATTTTAAAAATAGACTCACATAACATTTTTTAGTGTAATCAACCATGGATGAGGCCCATCTGTCATATCTAGTCTGTATGACTAATTGTTAGTGGTCTCTAATTGAAATTTAGATTTATTAAATAAACAGAGAGGCCATTATAAATGCACTAATTCAATATGCGGAGGAGGAAGGGCAGGATATGAAACTGGGCAGTAGCTTGTGAGCATTATTTATGTTTATACATATTCAGATTAATATGTTCCCATCTACTACTGGTCCAATCCCTCTGCCAGGCACATCAGAGCAGGCTGGCAGATGTCTAAACCAAGGCAAACATTCTCCTCCTCATTTTTCCACACTTCAAAGAGGGTCGTGAATAGAAGACAAGCTTAGGCTTTCTGGAGGTTTAAATTTTCAAGGAGCTCCTAGGAAGAAAAAAGGTTACTTGTTAACACTATCATATCTGGTAAGCTCCAGAGGATGACCTGTGGTTTTATATACGCCATAACAGTGGCCAAGGCCCGCAGAGTGTCAGAGGGTCTCTAGGCAGACAGCAGACAGATCTGTTTTATAGACCTAAGATGAAATCCTAGCCAGATTGATGGCAAAACTCCCATTAACTTCCAAAGAATCAGGATTTCACTCCTCGGAAGGGAAATGCATTTCTGTGGTGTGCTAAGCATCCTCAGCTGGCATCAGGTAGGCTCATCGAGGAAGGAGGTCACTCAACCCCCTGCAAAATTGCATTCTTCATCCCTAGAAAGCAAAGCAACTTCTTCACACTCTATGAGAAAGTGTTTTCAGAATGACTATATGGCTAATTTTTCTTCAGCGGAATAAATAACCACTGAACATACACAGATGTCATCACCAGCTGCAATTTCTCAGTTGGTGTCATTGTAGAAGCTAGAAGCAGAAAAATCACCAGTAAGCTCTGCATTGCTTTATTTTTGCTTTATGTTGTCACTCATTTTAGCAACTCCATATTTTCTCCACTGATCTGTTTTGTTACAGAGGTGTTTTTATCTTTCTGTTTGGAAAATAAGGCTAAGCACCAGATTTAATCCCAAGGATCTAAGATCGTGCCTTCTCTGAGAGCCTGTAATTCTTTAATGACTGCAGCATTGGCATGTCGGGTATGTGCATGGACAAGAAGTAGGGGATATTTTTTAGCAGCTAGTAGCTTGATCCTGCAGCCTCCTGAGCAGCTTTAAATTGCAAGCACTATCCTGAGAACTGAGGACACTTGCTGCCCTGCAGGGACTGCCAAGGATTTCACAGAACTGGCACTTTCAAAAGAGTGCAGCTTTGTGTGTTTTCAGAGATGAATTTTGGGACTTCTGCCACACAGAGGTTTTTTCCTGAGTTTTTTCTTCTTGTTTTGAAAGAACTGCTTTTTTTATAAGAACTAAACCAGATCCACTCCAAGTAAAAAATGCTTATTTAAATAGATAACCACTTACAGCAGATGTACCAGAGAGCAGTGTCAGAAGAAGGCTGGAAATGATAAGGCTATTAACATAAGAGGTCAAATCAGACACTGCTCTTGGATTCGGCAGAGCCTCCAAAAACAGTTTATGACCAGAAGAGTCTCCCTTTTGCTTAGGTATGTTGCTTTTGCTTCTCAGCTCTGCCTTGACCCTGTTTATATTGGCTGTGGCAGAGCTTCTTTCCAGAGTACACTTGCAATTAGGGTAGGAAATTTTGTGGGGCTGTTAGGAGACTGCAAGCAGTTTTCACATGGAAATAAGCAAGACCAAGGGCAATGTTTTGGAGGAAAAAAAAAAAGACTATTTGAATATGGATGTCATGGTTGCTCAGTTGAGAGGAATGAGGAGCCACTGTGGGAAGAGAAGTCAGATCCTATCTTTGTCTAAAACATTCATACCCCGATTCTGACTGCTAAACATAGAGCAGGATCCACAGTCATTTCATTACCCATAATTATAATGATTATGCCTGTACGGTTGCAGCTTAAAAGGATATTTTTATATTCTACTAAACATTCCCACCGTTGATGAGATGCATTCTTCTTTAAGTGTGAGCAACATTGTCCTTGAAGCTCAGTTATTGCATCAGGTGAAATCATGGATAAATCCTGTGCCCGTTCCCACCTAAGCACGTAACTCTTGCTGGAGAGGAAGCATATCAAACAACTTCGTTTTCCTGCTCATACCATTCAAGGCTGCAACAACTGTTTTATGGTCTAGCAGGCATTTCCCCCACTTTGCGACACGCAGCCTTCCTTTTAGCGCAAACCCGGTGCGAGGTGTTGCTCTTACCCGGGATTGCTGAACTGCTCCATTTGTTGTTCTGGCTGGAAGAGAGAAACTCTGCGGTTTTGGGTAATCTTATGTGCATCCTTCTCTGCATACTTCTTGCTGGCTTCCTATTTTATACATGATTATGCTTTTTCTTTGTAAGCTAGTGTCACAAATGTTAGCAGGCTAGGCTTGGTCTTCATTATTCTTTTGTCCCTTTTCCAAAAAACGATTTTCTCTCCTTGGTTCTGTCACTTTTGTGGTGACTTGCTCAAATTTTGAATCCTAGGATTTTGCTTACTTTATGTTGGCAATCCCTTCTTGTGGCTTGCTGTAAATTACAAATTATAAAAACGACTTAATATTTCAGAAAAGTGTGTGGGATAAACGGAGGGAAGGAAGGATTTTGTGTTTCTTTGTTTTAAAAACCCGGTCTCCTGCCTGCTTTTACTGTCTCATTGTTCCGCCAGGCTCTGCCTCCCGAAACCTGAGGCGTACTATTTTAAAAATCTTCCAAGCGACTCGGGAGCAAAACTTCAGGAACTTGAGCTGCTAATTTACAGCCGCGTTTGAAAATGTTACTGTCAGCCTCAAAGAACCCGCTACTTTAGCTGCTGTCCCAGTGTCAGCTCATGCGATCTCCCGCAGCGGGTGCATGCTAACGCCTTTCATTTCGCTGAGCTGCATGCCGCAAAATCCGTCCTCCTCTGCCTGCTGCCTCTGTAGGATCCATTCTCTCCCACCAGTCCCCAAGGGGAGACCAAATTCGTCTTCCAAATTTCGCAGACTAGATGCTCAGCTCTGTAAACCGGCATCACACCGCTGACTCAAAATCATAAGACAGAGAAAAGTGTAATGCTTTAGACTGAACGGTCATACAATATTGATGCAGTGCTCAGGGTTGGGAAGGATCTTTCGCCTTATGCCTCAGTCCCTGAAATGTAACTGAGATCTGTTGCATCAATAAGCCATGAATGAACTCTCTGATAGTTTTTTTGTAGCTATTTTAAGCCGTTTTCCCAAAAGTCCAAGCCTGGTTTGCTCTGCCCAAGCCACCTGCTGGGAAGTTGTGTGCCCTGCAGCTCCTCGGCTTTGCAGCCTGTCAATCAGCATTCGCTGTCATAGGACATCAACATCTTGAGATCTGGTAAATAAAAATGAGGTCAAGCTTCTAACGTTTTCCACTGAGTGAAAATAAATAAATGTTGCCAGTGCGATTAAACTCTCTCTTTTCGCCGCTTGTCTTAGGAATTTATTGCTTACACGCAAGCTTATCAGAATCATAACTTGTTCAGTTTTGCACCTATGCCTCCTAGTTTTTATCCAGTTATTTCAGCTCTCTGGTTTTGTAAACTTTTATTTCTTAGGCTGCGCCCCTTCCCATCAGGAAACGTCCTCTGGGGTCAGTTTTGAAAGCAATGCACTGTGATTTAGCTTCATGCCTGCCATTAATGTCAGTGGGAATCAGGCTGCTAAAGCTCTGAACACTGCCTTTAAAATGTACCCTGTAGTATTTGATCTCTCCCTGCATTTACAAGCATTTCTTTATATCTCACGTCAGGCACATATATGCTGGTGGACTAACCAATGAAAATGCACTTTTTTTTCTCCTTTCTTAATTGAACTGGCAGAGGAGATGAATGAAAGCCTGGGGGGAGCACAAATAAAAGGGTCAGGGTCAGACAAAGAAGGTTAATGCTTTCCACAGGATCTCATCTCAGGACTTAGCAGTGCCACGGCACAACGGCAGAGGAGATTACGCGGCTTGGTCAGCAGCGTACGCAGGACGACAACATCAACACTGAGCTAATTAAATGAACACAAATTATGGCAGCTTTCAGGATCAACAACTCTCCTTCCAGCTTGTGTTTAAAACTGATTTCATGTTACCAGAACGAGCAGCTCCATATAAGATAAAGCACCAGATCTTTACAGAATCGACTATTATTTCCTTATGTCTTCCCCCCACCAGTCTACACAGTTGGCATACGAAAATTTATGTAAAGCATTCAGTCATCCTTACTAATGTTTTTGTAACGATCAGCCTGCCCAGACATCCCATCCCTCTGCCAGGGGAAATTGCATGAGAGAAAAATACTGAATCAGAGGAATGTTTTAATAGTTTTACACGGCATCCCAATAATCAGCTCCGTAACTGTGCATTTTATTAAAATCCCACATGTTTATTTGAGCTGCTGGAATCATTCTGCTTCATTAGCAGGAGAGAGGGGGGCAAGTCCCTGCCTTAAATTTACACGTCCAGACCTGAATCCTGTAAATTCTTGTGCACCTGCTTAATTTTATACACCTGAATAGCCCCTTAGGGGCCAGAGCTACCCAGCTGCGTTGTTTCGGAGGGGTACTCCACCAACAGAGACTCACACTGAAGTATCTGCAGGCTCTTGAAAGCGCCCCAGGTGCATCTGAGTTTCTAGCTTAGGATGTGCTTGGCTCCGCTTGTGTTGCTGCAGCTTTTGCAATGCTGGTGTGAACGTATGCCCTCCCACAGCACCTGAAGCCTGCAGTCGCAGGAGGTACACGTGATGCTTGGACAAAGCCAGGGAAGGAAATTAAGGTCAGTGGGATCATTCAGACAACAAAGCCTATCTAGGGAGCCACAGCTTCCATGTGGAGACAGCATCCAGCAGAAAGGGGGAGGACTTCCTGAGGAGCCTTGATCAGCTCCTAGGAAGTGCTGGAGAGGACCAGATGGTTGTGGTCCATGTGGATAGCAATTCTGTAGGAAAGGCAAGGCAAGGAAAGCAGAGAGTGGGAGAGAGAGGTGATACAAGGTGCTAGTGGAAAAGCTGAAGCTCTGATGTGCTGACAACCAGGATTTCTACAGTAGCTATCTCTGAAATGCTCCTGGTACCCACCAGCTACAAGGGAAGGAGAGGCAGAAAGGCAGAACATTTAATGCCTGGCTAAGAAATAAGATAGAGGAACAGGTATGTCTAGTCTAAGTGAAAGCATCAGCATAACAGACATCAGAAATACACAGGAGAGAGGACAGTTGGTGGGACACTGTGCTACCAAATATTCAGCAAGTTTAGGGTAGGCTATGGTAAAATCAATAAAATTAACAAATCAACCACATCAGTATGAAACATAAAGTCTGTGTGGATTGAAATTCCAGGCCTAGGTAGGAAGAATATAGTGTTATTGCTATAGCATGGGATCTTTGTGTGTCATTGTGTACGATACTGTCTCTGCCACCAGGATGGCGTCACCGGCTGCAGTGTATGGGGTAATTCTGAGAAGCCAGAGAGGCAGGAAGGGCAATATCAAATGTCAGACTTTCATTATTTCCATGCAAATTGGCCAGATACTGTGCGAGAACGTAACATGAAACAGTCAGTGACTAGTCTGTTTCATGGAGGAACTGGTTAGTGATATTGATCAGAAAACAGGCAATTGTGGAATTGGCTTGGAGGAGAAACATACATAAATGAGGAATTTTGTTTAAAAGAAGCCAAACGGGACAACAAAGAAAATTAATTCTTTCCTGCAGGCAAGGAGTCTGCTAAAGGACACTGTGCTGGAAGTACAAGGCCAGTGCGCATTATTCATCAAGTAGGCTTGAAAATGGGCAGTACATGGCAGCTTTGCAAGACAGCAAGATAAGGAGGTTATTAGAAGAATAACTGCAAATCCTTCAAACAGCTAAAGTTGGATCCAAATGAATAAGTAAGAAAGTAACACTCTGGAAGATTACATGTACAAAAACAATTAGACAGCCAAAAAGGGGTTTGATGAGTTTCTAGCAAAAGGAATCAAAACTAGAGATAAATCTTTTTTCCTGCACATCAGGAGCAGGAAGCCTGCCAGAAAATCTGTGGAGTTCATTGATTACCAGAGTTTGAAGGAAGCACTCAGAGAAAATAAAGCTATTAGAGAAGCTAAATGAATCTTTTGCATCACTTTATTTGCTGTAGACAAGTAGATTCCCATATCAGAAACCTCTTTGGGATGGAGTGGCCCTCATCAGCACGTCTGTCTGAAGCAGCAGTGGCCAGGAACCAGATGTGGGAACACTGTAACAGAATGAACAGTAACTGGTTGCCAAAAACCAGGCGATATCACCCAGGAGTTTCAGTGGACCTTAAGGATGAAAACACTAAATGACTGATATCAGATCATAATTCTGTGCTTAAAACTCTCTTGATATCCAAAGAGTGGTTATCAAATGCCAGGCCAACTTTCTTAGAAAGGTTCCAGGGGAAATGTGAGAAAGAGCAGAGTTGAAAGTCTGAAATCCACACTAGGCAAATTAGTAGAAAATGTAGTGAAGAACAGAATTCATTGACAATAAATTTTATATACTTGAGAAGAGTCAGCGTGACCTTTGCCATTTTTACACATTGGAGTTGTTGATGACATCAATGAACATATAGATAAGAGCAATTCAGCTGATATAGTCTACTTGGATTTCCAAAGGCTCACAGCAAATTTGTCCCTTGATTCTCCACTACAGTCTTTTAAGGGAATCAGGCAGCTACATCATGAGAAGGGAAGTCTCATCATGCATGATGAGAAGACATTTAAAAGATAGGAAACAGGAGTAGAGAAATTCTGCAGGGCTGCAGAGTGCAACCCTTGCTGTCAGGGTATTTGTAAGCAACCTGTAAAAGGGAATGAACAGAGAGGAGAGAAAGTTTGTTGGCAACAGCAAAATATTTATGCTGTTAAGGAAAAGGGCTGACTTTATGAGTAGTTCTTTAGTAGTACTTTATGAGACTTAGTGCCTAGACAATAAAATGGTAGATGAGATGCAGCGTAGGTAAATGTAAAGTGATACATAAGGGAGAAAAACAATCAGTTTCACAGCTAAAATGACATGCTGTGAGCTGACCGTTAGCACTCAGGAGCAAGATCTTGGGACCTGTTTTGACAGCTCCATGAATGTGCCAGCTCAGCACTCAGTAGTTGTCAAAAAAACCCCACAAAAACCTAGTAAAATAATAGAGCTTGTAGGATAGGAATAAAGAACAAAAGAGAGAAGAACATAATGTTGGTGTGTAAACTCATGACTGACGCATATTGTGAATAGTCTGTGTGGTTCAGGTCTTCTCATCTCAAAAAGGGTACAGCAAAACCAGACAAAATTCAGAGAAAAGCAGCAAGTACGATCAGCTTCAATACCTGATCAGCTACAGAAAGGTTCAGTACAGGCAATGACTTTACCAGGACAGGATGCTCCAGTCTGGAAGAGAGACAACTTAATGAAAGTTGTCTACAGCGTGAGGAGTGACATGGTGAGGATGCTCAGAGATCAGTCACTTGCTGTCTTCTCTAACACAAAGGCTGAGGGATGTGGGGGTGTAATACAGAGTTACAAGGAGTCACAGTAAGTTCAGTGGACACTGGAGAAGCTCACGGATGGGAAAGCCTTTGGAAGCTAGTGAATACAGAGCAACCATGTCTATCTCAGGAAGTTCCTGACAGAAAATAGCTTGAAACTGGGAGAGTACCATTTTGGGTATCTGGCGGAAATGCCATGCGTGTTCACCTTGCTCTTATTCTTCACCAGGCATCTGCTTACAGCCGCTGATGTAGAGAGGATGCTGGGCTAGCTCAGTTTCTGGTTTGAATAGGTGAGGCCCTATGTATGCTTTTATGTTATCAGCTACACACACCCACACGGTGTTTAGCCCCATGCTAGGTTGGGCCAGATTGTGTGAGAGCCTGCAGCAGGAGGAGCACAACCTGCACCACACAGACATGCTCACACAACTGCAGCACCATCCCATCCATCTCTCCCACTGTCATGTAGAAATGATGGCTCTTGGGATAGAGCCAGGAGGAGGGAGAGATGGGGATCTGCTGGACAAGCAGCACAAAAAGAAGGGGGCAGCTGTTCCTAGAGCTGCTGAAATGCTAAAGCCTGCCTGGAGATCTCTGCCTGTGCCTTTCCCTTTCTCAGTGCCCTGCCCCATGCTGTGATCTGCCTGCAACCGCCTCCTAATAGGTGGTGGCTTGGGGGTTGCTCTCTTCTCCAGCAGCTAACAGCCTGCCTGGGAGCACAGGGCGGTCCTTCTTAGCCAGGGACATGACAAGTCCACCCAAAGGTTGCTGAGCCTGGAGGATAAACATGTAAGAAAACCCAGAAATAACATACTGTTGTCAAGTGTAAAAACCTTTCCTTACCGTGCAGCAAGCTGTACTGAACTCACCCAGAGGCTGCTGGCAAGAATTAAGCCTTGAAAGCCAGCCCACTAGTCACAGCCCAATCCACAGGGTGCTCATCCCATCAGAAGATTTAAAACAGCAACACAAAATGTTTGCATACAGGCTTAAGTCCCTCCATGAGGCCCAGAGCAACTACTCAGAGTCTACAGTTAGAAATTATCTTTAGATCAATGCATCTTTGCTTTTTTAAGACCAGTCCCAGGCTTAGCCTTTTGAATCTGCTCCACCTTTCTACTTTGTTTCTCTTTGGGCTTACAAAGGTGTAGTTTGAATACTTGAAGTTCTTTATTGGCACTATCTTATATCTTATTGTAACATATCCCGAGGACATCAGAGCACCACACCCTACAGAGCTTTATTTAAAACTTAAATTTAAATTGAGCCAAACTGTTTCTTTTTTTTATTTTATTTTTTAAAGGTATTATTAATTTTTCAATGGAAACAGATACTGAAATGCACAAGACTAGTTCCTCTGGGGTTTCCATTCTTCTTGGAAGCAAAAAGTATGGCAACTCACACGGGAATGCCTGTTCATACAAAATCCTGAGCTTCATTTTCAGACTCAGGTGGTTAAAACTAGTTACAAAGTGGTTTGGATTAGCAGTGGCGCTTGGGGTACTTATCTAACCGACCTAAGCTTGGCAAGGTTTTGATGTTCCCTCATCAGTGACACCGCTCTGCAGGACAAAGGATGTAGCCCAGTAATTATAGATTTAATTAAACTGAAAAGTACTTTGGCTTTTTATGTTGGGGTTGTTTTTTTTTTCTCCAGAAGGATGAAATCTTCCCACTCATGAAACAAAACTAATGACATCAAGGATTAGACCTGATATAATGTCAGTTACTGAGGTTTTATGTCGACATCCTCCTAAAGTACCTGCAAAGAGCCTATGTCCAAAACCAGACAGCAAACTTTCCAGAAACAATTATTTATCAGCTCCATCTCTCAGGCTGAAGGACTTTTCCCTCTTGCTAAAACAATACTTCCAATTTAGAACCCTGCAGCTGGTTGAACTACAGCCTCTCTGAAAAAAAAGTGGATGAGAGGGCATAAATACGCTCCAGCAGTTGCAGCATGGCTCTGAGCCCTGGAGAGAGAGTTTATTTCCACTAACTGGCTGCCAAAGGCCTCTCTCTTGTCAAAACACAACAGATGAATTAGCGAATTCCAGATTTACGTTCCCTCACATTTGTGGGCAGGTAATCAACTGCAATCATCCTGCAAAAGGCTGAATAATAACCACCATGGTAGCCAACTCCTGAGCTCTCTTGTGTTGCAGCCTTCTCTTCTTACGTTAGTAATCAAGTGGGCTGAGCAAGAGGATTTGTGACAACAGAATTAACTTCTGTGAGCCCATAGCAGCTTCCTATCCCTCCATGCCCGATGCATCAGCAGTGGAATTTTACCTTACTTCTTCCTAGAAACCTGGCAGAGGGAGAAGAAGAGTTCTTGCTCTTAGGGTTGAAGATAGTCTTCTGGATAGGGATTTCTTTTGCCAGGACTGTGGACGCTGCTGGCAGTAATGGTGATGTTAAAGCGACTGTATTTTAATAGCAATGGATTATTTTGGTTTGGTTTTTTTTTTAAACTGAAATAAATACATTATTTTTGTGAAAGAAGATATGCTCTTAATACGTCTTTCAGTCATAAATTTCTAATTTCCTTCAAATGATGGGGAAAAGCTATGATTTTTAGCTCATGCAAGTTTAACAGGTTGTAGGTTGCCCTGACTACGGGTATAATGTCCTGAGGTGTTTTCACAATATGCCCCATTTACTTCTTTTTGTAAAGTAAGAAATAAAAACTTCTCATTAATCATCTTCACATTTAAAAACATGGTAATGCCAAAATCATCCTTATCAAAATTATGTCTTTCTTAAATCAGTCTTTAGTTTTAATGTTCCTCTCACTCTCCTTCCTTAAGGGTGGATTCATATTTCTGAAAGGTTGGGAAGAAAATTGCTCTTTCCCTGAAAATCAAATACACAGCAGTATTTACCAAGTGTTGCACTTGCTTTTTCCCTTGGTGAAGCTGCTGCATATTTCAGGCTTTTACGCCCCTTCTGCCAAACCAAGACAGGCACCAGAAGTGATCCTGCCAATCATATTCTATTTGCTGCAATGTCTTCCAGGTTTTGGTCTTGCGTTTCTTCCTTGGTGAAGCTCCTGGGTGCTTCAGGCTTTTATGTTCCTTCTGCCAGAAGGGCAACTCAGAAATGTTAGCTTTCAGGCAAAAGTCTTCGGCTGAATACTTGGGTGGGTTGATTTTTGCCTGCAAAAGTCCACCTGTGAGGGGGCTAATTCTGATGTGAAATGCACATTTTCATCACCTCTTTCTGTAAAAACAAAATGTGTTTTATGGTGACACATATCGAATCACATTTTTAAAGACTTTATTATAGAAGGTTTACCATATTGTCCATAGCTGAAATTCTTCTATAGAATATCAGCCATCGGCAAACTAGGTGCCTGATCACTGCTTATGAGAAACACAAGAGATTAGATAATGGGGTATCTGGAGAGGAAGAAAATAGCTAAACGCAATTATTTTAATTCTTTCAATTTCTTTCACCCCCACTTCCTATTGAATAGTTCCTGACTACAGGAAATTAAATTCTTATCTGTAAATTGGGTTTCTACGAAACAGATTTCCATACATCACTGGATATGTTGGCTTGTTTTGCATTTATATCAGGAAAAGATCGGCATTAAGTTTTGCATCTGGAGCAAAAAGTCCTTCTGGGTGCTGTATGAAAAGCAGCCCATGACCAAGAAGAGGATTTTTTTCACCTGAGATGATCTTATCTGAAAGCCAGAGAGAGAAGATACCGAGCTTGATTTGCAAGCCTGATTTGTGGAATCCAGTTATAGGTAAAGACATTCCTTTTACTTTCATGCTTCACTTTAACCATGATGGTGATTATCCTGTGTTCATCAGGCAGCCAAAGTCCCCCTGAATTCAGAGCGCTCCAGGCAAACAAAAGATGCAGTCAAGGTCAGTGCAATTTTACCATGTGATAGCAGTAGGCAAAGGTAAGTTGCTTTCTCTCCTTTCAATCTAAATGCTAAGTGCCCCAAGTACTGAAAATTTATGTATGTTCTTCTGCTGAAGAGGTGCCAACACCGACAGCAAGCTTGTTGTGACGTAGCCGAGAATCAGTGCTTTAGCAGGGACCCAGGAAAGGGGTCAGTGTTACACGTTCCCCACAGTGGGTCTGGCTTGATACTGCTCTCCCTGTTCAACCCTTCTGCAAGCACTAAATTCAGCAACAAATCCAAAAAGCACTCAATGTTTGTATTTTCCATGATGAGGAAAAGAACCACAACTGACTGGAATCAGTCCCTGTTGAATATATTTGGATATTTGATAGCCTTTCACTATCAAATGTCTTGGGAAAAATGTAAAAGTTAACTATCTCACGTACCCGAGTTCTAACGCTGCAGCTGCTGGCATCTTTGTTTGGGCAAGGTGGTACAGACCAGAGCATGCTTACACCCCCCTGTTTGAGTTAATTGATTTTTTCAAAAGTCAATGCACACATGTAATGCAATATATACCCAATCAAAAGACCAATTTCAACGGCAGAATAAAACATTTATACGACATAATGCGAATCTAGAAGTCATTAATGTAACCAAAAACCATGAGAGACAGGCATAGAGTCACAGAGACATCAGTATCTATAGACAGATGGATTTGCATATAGCTACACACGATTAAGGGGGAAGTGTCAGCGCAAGCTATGCAAGGCGGAGGTGGACTGTGTCATTCCTTCTCTGGGAGGAGCTGCTGCGGCAAGGGGAAGCTGAAAGATACGGTGCACTTGTACAGGATTCCTGTCCGGGGGCTATGAGTCATGGGTACAGCAAAGGTGGACCACAGTCACAGAGCACCAAGCTTGTACATGTTCCTAGTCACATATTTAAATGCAACAAGTCGTGCAAAAGTCTGCTTATGTGGTACTAAGCCCGTGTGAAAACTAAACATCTCTGCCTTTAACTAATGAATGCAGGACACTGGGGCTATTTCCTCACTGCCAGGCTGCTCAGCCTCTGCTTCCCAAGCAGCCAGGTCCCCTGACAGTGCTGCTGTGTTTTTCATTGTGATATTCCGCACATGCAGTTTTACATAAAAACACATCACTTTGCCCCTGAGGCTTTTGCTCTTCCCAGGCTTTTATTTGCTCCATCTTTTTTCTCGTTCTATATCTAGCCATGGCCTTCCATTGCCCTTCCTCTGCTCAGTTTTTTACTCCTCCCTCCCTTCACTGCTTCTCTTATTAATAAGATTTGGGTTTTGTTTCTGTCACCAGTCCTACACAGTTTGACCCAAGTGTCTCACAATCTTTTAATAAGTCTATTCTCACCACATGTAGAGATAGCTCCCCTGTTTGACAGATGGGAAGCTCGGGTGTTTCAAGGCTTGGGTGTTTATATACAGAGGAACCTGAACCCAGTGAGGGGGTAACTGCCTCAAATCTTTTCTGGTCCTGGATTGCAGTGGCTTCCTTGGGACCGTAACAAAGCCTCCTGGGACAGCACAGGTCACTGAAGTCCAGTGCTAGTGGTGCCCTCTCCTTTCTCACTTTTCCTTAGATCCCAGCCTCTCTTACTACAAAAGAAAAGAAAAACAAAGAAGGAAAAGGGATGTTGATGTGTCATCGTGTCATCCCACTCAGCTTCCTTTTCATTTCCGTTCTCCTTCATGCACTTACAATAAGGAGGAGACATTTGTGGGCTGTTTAACTTTTCCCCTTTAAAAAGAATGCACCAAGTGTGAAGTTTCTGGAGAACGATTGGCTGCTCCAAAGGGATATATATCTTGTGTCCCTTAAAATGGCTGATTATTCACAAAACAAGATGTTAACAAAATAGTCCATTACCCTGCACACACCTTCCTCTCCTAGGGAGAGAAGCAAGCCTCATGGGACAAAAGGTAGTCATGTCTCTAAAGGTGCTACAGAAAAGCACACGCTAAGTAGATGAAATAAGGATGTCAAGGACTTAGATGCCAAGCCTACTCCTCATTTGTGTCAAACCTCCTGCGATGTTGCAGAAGGGGCTGGAGGCACAAGGGAAGCAGAGAGATGTCAAGCCTTGGAGTATGATCTTTCAACAGTAGTCTGTTCAGTTTCTCTTCCACAAGAAATTTTGATGTAAGTGAGGAACTGAGACTTGATACTCTCTGCTGTTTGGGTAGACACTGAATACTGTGTTTGATCACCTGCTTGATTTTTTTTGTTGTTCTTTCTGAATCCGTACACAGGAGGGGGAAAAAACCAACACATATTTTCAATGAGTAGCAGTTGAAAGGAAGAGAAATATTTCATATCTGAGTGAAAGAGACATGAAAGTCCTGATGCTTAACAATAGGTGCCCCCTGCATAGCTTAGATCTTGCTTTTCTTATACATACAAAGCTCACTGTAATTTTTGTGCATGCAAAGAAAAGAAACCTCCAAACACAACTGCACTGCATTATATGGATTCTTCAGGGTCCCAAGGGGCAGCCTCATCTTCTCAGCAACAAATGATTGCCCTGGTGCTAGAAAATGTTTGTGGGAATGAGATCTGGATCCTTAAATCTCAGGCATAAATAGGGTCCTTCCCAGGAAAGAAGGGTTGCTGAGGTTTGTCTCTCAGGAAGCGCTGGAGGCTGTGGGACCATTCCAAGGAAGGAATTGCTGACTGGTCTGAAGGAGCAATGGGGAGGGGGAAAGAAGGTTTATTTTGGGTTTTTTATTCATTGTGCTCTCTTAGCCTGGACCTGTGTGTTTGTGGGTGGACTAAAGCGTGATAGACAGCCTGCCATTGGCATGGCTTTAGTATTTGGTGTCTGTAGTTGGCAGAAGACAAGATCCGCCCCCAAACATTACGGTATTTTTACACTTGGTTTAAATATCTGTCCCCAAAACCACCACATAACAAACCAAATCCTTCACTAAGGATGTTAGAACTTACTTTAAAAGCAGTGCAATACTCACTGCACTATGGGATGAGTTGATTAAGTTACTTGTTGCTTTAATAACTGCAGCCACAGATGAGCTGAAGGAGTCCTCGGTGGAAGCATTCAGAAGGGGCTCTCAGAAGCTGTTGGCACGTACAGTGATAACGAGGCAATAGCATTTTCAGAATTGACCTTGTTTCCATCATTTAATAGAAATCCTCCCCATGATAAAGAGACTTTTAGGAGATCTCTGTATCAGATAATTACACTGTAATGGAGATAAGCATGCAACAAATGCTGTCACATGCTGTGAGTCAGAGTGATCTCACATGAAAATCAAGATGCTTGGGCTGCAAAGCCATTCAGATTGTCCTGTACACCTGCATTTGTCTTTTCCTTGCAACTTTATGAATATTTTAATAGGAGGACAAGATGATCTGCTTAGCCTGTGTGAGAGGCTCTGTTACAGAGGTAGTGGGGCCGTGCTGCATGGCCTCTCACCCCCATGGGGGCGAGGGAGCCGCTTTCTCCCCACACCACCCTGCAAAGGGCATGGTCTGAACGTCAGCCTTAGCCTGACTCACCTCCTGCATATTGGGACTGGAGAAAGGGTCACAAAGTCATGGTGACACATCTATCCAATTACACAAAAAACACAGCACAGAAGGCACTGGGCAACCTTTGTACCCGTGGTTTGAAAAAACAGCCATGCAAAGACACCTTGCAGCTTAACAGCCTGCTGTACCCAGAGACGAATTGGGAGCCTGAGCGAGGGTGCACAGACGGGGTGTGGTTTTACTCTTCTGCCACAGGCTCCTGCCACACCGTGGGTGCATCTTTCATCCTCTCCGCACCTTGATTTTCCAGCCATGTCCCTCCCAGGCATGCTGAGAGGATAAACATATTGGAGAGATCATAGTTATTCAGACACCGCAGTGGTTGTGGGGGACAGTGGGAATATAGCAGCACCAGAGATAGAAACCTGTGGGCACAGATGTCTGTGTGTGTTATCCCGTGGGCTGGTTACTCATCCTGTGTGTTCAGAACCGATAGACACACACACACACACAAACTGAACACAGACTGTTGGGTTATCTGCCCCACACTGGCTTTCACAGACACCAGTTGCATAACCTACCTAGATAAGGGTAACACATAAGACAGATTCTCAGCTCTTTTTTGTAAGTGTAACTTCAAGTGAGTATAAAGTTCTCCTTGAATATTTTTTGCTTTCTCCCCTTTGATATGTTTCCGATTTAAAAAGCAAGGTTTGTTTTTTATTTTCATAAAATAAATTATGTACTCCCTCTAGTGTCAGAAATTGTATATGGGTTTAAACCACATTTGATCAAATGTTGCTACAAATGCTAAAGTAAGGTTCAATTTCACTTCTCCACTTTTCAAGGTTAGTAAGTTACAGTGATACGTAGAATTAACAACAGGCCTACGTGCCGCTGTTCTGCCTCCTCCGCACTGCAGCCGTAGAAAAAAATTATATTATTAAGCAGTGAAATAAAATAAGTGCTTGTTGTATTTATGAAGCCAGGTCTCTGATTAAGGCTTTTTGCCACCCTTTTTAATTCCAGTTCCACACTGCCGCTTTGAAAGGAAACATCTGAAAAGCCAAATTGCGCAACAGAAATATTCCAAAAGGGAGAGTTAGAATCAGAGGAAAATCCAGGGAAGGACTATCGAAATTCAGCAGAGTAGAAAAAGGGAGTTTCCTCAGTGCCTTGGGATCTGTCATGGTTTCATGCGCTTTCCCAAATCTTCTTTCACCCTGAGCTGTGAGTGTCTGGAGCACAGGTTTTACGGCTCTTGGAGTGCTAGGGGCAGCTCTTCAGGGCAGCAAGCCCACCAGGTTGAAGGCTACAGCTGCACAAGGTGCTCAGTGCGTTGCTGCTTCTGCTCCAGGAGGGACAAAGGCAGTCACACTTCAGGGGCCCTGTGCTCCCCTGCCCAGCTTTTCTGAGGCATCATTGCTAGGGTTTTTCCAAAAAGGCTGGGGGAAGGAGTGTCTTCTGTTGTACACAGGAGACCACTGCTGGCTTCCAGCAGCGACATGTTGACCGGGATATCGGATGTCCTCTGTGGGTGTCTTCTCTGATGCTGTTTTTAAATCATAGGTAGAGGTAACACCCTCTGTTTTGTCACTAATTGGAAAAAATGAATGTCCCTGGCAGCTGGCCGCCTGCAGAGACTCTGGCCTTCCTGCCAAGCAAGGTCGCAGAAATGTATGGCTTGGGAGGGTGAGCAGTGGCAGGTGGAAATGGCAAGCACAGGAGGGATCCCAGCCCAGGGGAGGCTCGGCCCCTGTGCCAGGCCCTGGCCAGCGTTTTCATGCTGCGGTGCCTGAAAGCAAGCACGTCACTGCTGAGGCCGCGAGTCTGGATGTCAACAGCTGCTGACCACTCACAAACAAATCTCCTTTCCTCTAGCCACCTGACCGCTGATTATACACATCTAATTTTATCCAGCCAGTTTGAAAGAACTATCATTACTCCTTGCCTAATCCTCCCTCTAAACATCCTGCTCAGCCTGGCAGGCCATGTAGGGAAGGCAGCAGGCATGCACAGTGCGAGAGCAAAGCTGCAGAGGGGCAGGGATGGGTGCGGTGTCCTCAGGGACCACCTGTGGTCCCAGGTAGGTCTGGAGATCCACCTCGGATCCAGACCTCAGCAGCTTCAAAGCCTGGTGTTAGGGAAATAAATGAAAACAGTGCTGTCGATTTCCTAAAATTATACAAAGCTGTGCCCTGAAAATTGTGCCATGACATGGCCAGCCAACCTTCGTACCAAAAATACACCCGGCACTATGCTGTGCATCCCTGTGCACACACGGTGGGGAGCGCCACCAGCCATTTAAGGGAAAGGAGAAAACAATCATTTGTCCTTTTTCTCTTTGTGGTAAGAGACCAGATGAAGCAGGACTGCTGGGAAATCTTGAAGGCCTGGAAAAACAATTTGGCCTGTTCAAATGAGCATCTATAGGGCCAGATCATCCTGCCTCTTCTTCCCCTGTTTGCTGCAGCCAAGTAACGCATTGAGCCAGGCAGCAAGTGGGGATCACCACCAGCTGGGGGTCTGCTGCCCTCTTTGGTGACCTTCTGGTTCTCTAGACCTAGCTTGTGTGTCTCAGCTGTTTTCTGCTTTTGATCATAACCATCTCTCTCGCCTCAAAACAACATTAATTATTTAAAGGCCTCGGGTATTGTACTGCTGACGGGAAGTCGGTGCTCTGTAGCGGGCGCTAGGCTCAAAGCTGTGTGAGCACTGTGGAGCACCCACCTTCAGCCGGGTGGGCAGCCTCAGTCGGGGCCTCACAGCTGCTTCCTTTAAAAAGAGAAAATGAGTGAGCTGCTTTGAAGCCACTGTGTTTCTTTACAAATGACCTACAAAATACCCTTTTCCCGAACAGGGGAGCAAGGAGGGAGTTCTTTACTACAACCCCAACTTACTTTCAGTCAGTGCTTGGCCCAAAAGCTTTGTCCCTCTTTCAGTGCCTTTTTATGTCCCTCAGGGATATGCTCCCACTGGTTATTCAAGCAGCACTTTGGGGTGTGCCTTTTCAAGTCCTTCTGCTGCTGTTTGTCACTGGCATGCTGTCACACGTGTTTTCAGCAAATACTGTTCTACTCCCGCTGCCTGATGCCATCAACCTAGAGGTCCTCTCCAGCTATATGTGTGTGCTTATACATGCATGTTTTGCCATGTGCCTGTGTTTTGGAGGGTGATATCTGTTGTTTCAACTACCTGATTTGGCGAAGGCACTTACTGGCTTCCTTATATGCGGTCTCTGTGGAAAGGTGACTGCTGTATTCCCCAGCTTCAATAAAGCTTAACCAATTCTCAGAAATACTTGTGTTGTTTTAAAATTGAATTTAAGATTTTATTCTCTTTTGCTTGATAAGTGGCAAAAAAGTCAAGGAGGTGTAAAATATGACATCAAAATTTTGCAGTTACATTTGGTCCAGGTCCCACAAGCAGCTGTGCAAGCTTATGTCTCAGACTTTTTAATACATACCCTTACCTTGCAAGTAACTTGGCAGGATGAACTTCCTGCAGAATGAGAGTCCCAGCATGAGACCAGAAAGTAATCTGCCTCATAGAATAATAGAATCGTTTTGGTTGGAAAAGACCTTTAAGATCATTGAGTCCAGCTGTTATGCATTGTGTCAGGAGTACTGGATCTAACAGTATCATGCTTTATCTCCACCAATTCACCATCACTCAGGAAGGTATTTATGAACAAACAATTCAGAGGTGACTGAGTATTTTTTTCAATATTTAGAATTATAGAATCATAGAATGGTTTGGGTTGGAAGAGACCTAGAAGATCGTCTAGTTCCACCCCCCCTGCCATGGGCAGGGACCCCCTCCACTAGACCAGGTTGCCCAAAGCCCCATCCAACCTGGCCTTGAACATTTCCAGGGATAGGGCCTCCACAACTTCTCTGTGCAACCTGTTCCAGTCCCTCACCACCCTCACAGGGAAGGATTTCATCCAAATATCTAAGCTAAATCTCCCCTCTTTTAGTTTAAAGCCATTACCCCATGTCCTGTCACTACACTCCCTGATAAACAGCCCCTCTCCAGCTTTCCTGTGGGCCCCCTTTAGGTACTGGAAGGCTACAATTAGGTCTCCCCAGAGCCTTCTCTTCTCCAGGCTGAGCAACCCCGATCCCCTCAGCCCTCCCTCAGAGCAGAGGTGCTCCATCTCTCTGATGAGTTTTGTGGCCCTCCTCTGGACTTGCTCCAGCATCTCCATGTCTTTCCTGTACTGGGGGCTCCAGAGCTGGATGCAGTACTCCAGGTGGGGTCTTACAAGAGTAGGGGGGCAGAATCGCCTCCCTCGACCTGCTGGCCACATTCTTTTTGATGCAGTCCAGGACACGGTTGGCAAGATGATGACATTGTAAAGACCCTGAGGAACTATGGGGAATGCTTAGAGGTGCATGGCTGTAGGCCGAGAGACAACAGGGTGAAGTTGCAACAAGAGAAATTCTGTTTAGATATAAAGAATTTTTTTTCACCATGATGATGGTCAAAAATTGGAATATGTTGCACAGAGGAGTTGTGCAATGTCTGTTGTGGGGACACTCCAAACTCAACTGGAAATGGCTACAAGCCACCTGATCTACCTGAACCTTCTTTGAGCAGAAGGTTAGGTGAGATGACCTCCAAAGGTCTCTGACCAAATGGTGCTGTTATTCTCTGATTACATGCAATAAAATCGCACAGCTACCATTACAGCAAATGCTGCATGTTGCATGGACAGCAAAAGTATTGACTAAATCAAAGATTCAATGTGTTTGCCTGTCCCCACCAGTAACTAGCCTTTCACTTGGCTATTCTGTAATATGCAGAGTAATTACATGTAAAATCCAACTCTTCTGCTATTGCCCCACTAGAGGGTGCTTTAGCAATATAAATCCTAAATACTTGATTTAATGCTTTGTAACAGTTATCATGCTAGAGAACTACTTTGCATATTGGAGACTGCTGATTCTTTGAGACACTCTGAAAAACTTTGCAATAATGGATCCAGCATGCTGCGTTTGTGCATGTATGATAAGCATGCTAAACCCAAAAATAAATACAAAAAGTTGTTGGGAGTCATTTCCTGAAAGCCAAGAAACTGGAAAAAGCTTTGCACTATCTCTTTCAACAGTAGCTGTCCTGCAAAGTGATCATTTTCTTTTTTCTCAGTTTGCTGGTGTATTGGGTCAGCTCTCCACAGCTAGAGGTAAGAGCCAATCTATAATCAGAGCACTTGAGTTGCTGTTGACAGGTTTGCAGGGTTGTTAACTTTTGTGATTTCACTGTGAGTGTCCTGATTCTAAAAAGTATTGCTTTTGTTACTGTTCTTAAAGGACAGCCTTTACAGCACTGCTGTTTGCTTAGAAGTGTTAATGTTGCTTGGCACAAAAAATAATGGAAATACAGCCGCTCTGAAACCATCAGCAAATTCCTTGTGAACATCTGTGGAGCCATCACTGGCAGACAGGCTTTAACTGTGACTCTTAAGTTTTCAGACTTAGGAGGCAACTACAAACAGGCCCCATCCTGGTAACTCTTCTGAAGATCCTGGACACACAAGAATGGAAGAAAAATGTTCTCCTTTAGCTCTTGTCATAGGAATGGTTGCAGATGTCATGTACAATCTTTTCATGTTAAGAAAAAATATGATGGGTCACAGAGAGACCGATTGTTGATGACGTTGTTTCACTCAAGCTCTTTTACTTGCCATTATCTGCTCTGTTGCTGAAATTCAACAGAGACCTGACATTTGTCATCAGGTAATATGGCAAGTAGTGGCTGGGGCATTGTTCAGGTTCACTCTACTGTAGCTTTTGAAATGCATGACGGAACAGTAATAAACCTGTAGGCAGTTTTACTGTAAGCTACAAATCTGTCACTTAACCCCATGAGCAAAGCATTCTGCTCTTGGCAATAGTAGTCTCAGCTACAACAGTAAGAAGCCAACTATAACCAACCTTGTTTCTGGAGACAGTTGTGAAAACTTATTCAGAATTATATATATTTATAAAATAATACAAGAAATGATGGGATTAATAAAAGGAGGAGGAGTCTTACCTTCATTTCATATTCATTAGCAGTGGCTGAGTTTCAATGCATCCAGATGAGACCTGGGAGAATTCCACTTGAAGTTCTCCGGTGCATCTGCCTTCACCTGTCTCTCCTGGAAGCTGATCGACTTACCTAGCGGTGAACTAAAATCATCTCTGACTCCACTTCGAAAACACAGATATGTCTCTCCCTTGCTATGTCTCAGCTAGCCCCTCTTTTTTCCTGAAAACACTGCTTTGTGTGTTACCACCTTGACCGACTCCATTAGTAGCACACAGTTAAGTGTTCAGGCATTGGTTCAAGGCAGGAGGAGGTGGATGAAAATGGGAAGTCAAAGAGAAATGTGCAGTGTGAGGGGGTTTACAACTCTTGCAAAAAGAAATACAACTGATATAGTAATAAGAATGGGTTTCACGGCAGCAAAAACCTACTGCAGTTAAGTAAAGCTCTACTGGAAGTCTTGGAAGGAAATGACCTTGCAGGACTTGGCATCTCCTTGAAGAAGCTATGTGAAGGACAGAAGTGCAAACTCCCTCCTGGCAGCGGAGTCTGTGAGGCAGAGTCACAGACCAGCACCGCCAGCCACAAGCTCTTTTGCCGTCTCCAGGGAAGGAAGGGAGGAAATTCCCAGAAACCTGACATTATTATGGGCAGATATAAAGAATAATTGTGCAGGGACGCAACTATAAAAGCTCAGGAACAAAACAAGATACAGCTCACCAGAGACACAGGTAAATGGGATATATTAATACTTTAATAACTTTGAAATGACTAAGGCAAGAGTCATCCAGACTTGTAATGGGGCAGGAAAGTTATCTGCCGATTACATTGTGAAAAGTGTCATCAATTGTCACTAAAAGGATCGCTTTGGATCAGGTAGATAATGTAGCTAACACCAGCAGCTGAAAGTAAGAAAGCAGGTTACAGCAGGGAATGGCTAAATTGTCAGTGCTCATGCAAGTTAGAGGCTTTCAGACCTGGTGGTTCAGAAATACCCAGCAGGGTGTTGGGCTCCAGTCACACACTTCAGTTGAGGGGGCATTGCTCAAGCCAGGTTAGGCATCCACGGTGCCCTGCCAGCTCCCTGCCAGTTCAGAGCCAGGCACTCCTGATGTCACGTCCCTATGAAAGAAAAGGCTGGTTTTCAGCCCCACCATAGTCCCTGATCCAGCTCCATGCTCAGCCGTGACCAGCAGGGAGAGGGTAATGGGGCCGGGACTGAGGGCTGCGGCCACAACCTCTGCTGGGAAATCACTCTGCAAAGCAACCCTTCAGGACCCAGCCGCAGCAGCCTCAGAGCTGCTGAAGAGCTTCAGAGAGCTTCGATAATAAAAGAGATATCACAGCAGAGGAGGGTTAATGCTGTTCCTATCTCTGAAAAGGGGAGAAAAAAAGAGGGACAAAGAAATTATTGACTAGTCAGCTTATCTTGATTTCCTCTCCACAGATTTGTCAAGAATAAATAATGTAAAGTTTATTTCCTCCTGTGACAAGGTAACAAGCCGTGCGAATTGGAGAGAGGCACTCACTGTCATCACTTCAGTGCCTTCACTGTCACTACCTCGTCTTCGCTGGCCTATGCAACAGACTCATAAACAAGTGAGTGAAATGTATGCTACCTGGAGGTGTTATCAGTGGTATATAACTGGCTGGGGAACCCATACTTAGGTAATAGCTACTCATAGTTCACAATCAACGCGGAAGGATGTATCAATCGAGATTCCCCAAGGAGCTGTCCTCCATCCAGTATTATTCAATATTTTCATTAATGACTTCGATGATGAATTAACAAGTATACTTTATTAAATTTTCAAGGCATACCAGTGCTGGAAAGGCTACAAGCATGTAGGAGGACAGAACTAGAATTTAAAACATTCTTGATAAATTAGGAAAATGGCCTGAAAGTAATAGGCAAAAATTCAATAAGGACATGCAAAGTTCTACATTTATTTCTCCAAATGCAGGATGGAAAATGCCTGGCTACATAGCATGACTGCAGAAAAGCATCGAGCTTTACAGTGAATCACAAACTGATCATGAGTCAAGAGTATCACAAGGCTGCAAAACAGGCAAACAGCACCCTGGTGTACCTGAGCCAGATTTCTGTCTCTAGGACAAACGAAGAAACTTCTGTCTGTACTTGTTAGTAACAACGTCCAGTTTTGGACAGCACCAGCCGTGAAAAATACTGGACAACTAGAGAGGGACTGGAGGCGAATGGTGAGGATGAAAAGAGGTCTAGGAAGCATGACCTATGTTATGAGAAAAGACTGAAGAAAATGAGGCTGTTTAGTCCAGAGAAGAGAAGGCTGAAGGGAAATGATACCAGTTCTCAAATATGCGAAAGAGGGCCAAAAATAGAATATAAGTAAATATAAGTAAACTCTTTCCCATAGCTATCCTGAGAAAGACAAGCAATAATGAGTTGAAATAAAAGAAATTTAGAATGAATACCAGCAAAACCAAAGCCTGAACAGATTGCTTGATGAGGATGTAGACTCTGTTTTTAAAGGTTTTGAAGGACAATTGAGACACTCACCTACCAAGAATGAAACAAGTCTAGGTCACACTGCCTGGGGCAGTCTCTTGCTTTTAAGGAAACCTCGTAAGCTCAGCTCTCTAGAGGTTTGATCAGTGATATGAAAGTTTTCTACAAAAAATATTTGACACAGCTAGTACTGGACAGAAACCTTTCTGCAAAAACCATTCATCACAAACTTGAGGGAAGATACGTGCTTCTGCTTACATTAACCCATGAAGTACATGGGGAAAAAAAGCCCTGGTATCCCCAAAATTTGGATCTGGAAGTTCAGAGCAGCTAATGTTTCACTGCTGCAGCCTGGGCAATGGTGGGATCCTTACATGCCTTCCCACTATCCTGCTTTGCCACACACTCTGAGCAAGCAGACATGGGCAATGCCACTTGCTGGTGTGCCAGATACATGTGTCAAAGTATTTATCTTGGCTTAATATTTCTGACTGAGTCAGAATTGAGTCTGGTCCACCCTGAGGTTTCCTCTTTTCTCTGTTACGCTCAACAGAAGGCAGTGGCATCTGGAGACTTTCCTTTGCTGTTTCAAGCATCTCTTGCCAGGGAATATACTTGGGTGATCGCAGTGCCTATATACCACCCCTGTCAAATGTGTAACACCATGTCTTGTGTAGGTATGCAACTAGATTTTTGTAAACCGTTCAATTAAGACTGATTAGTCAAGGTTAGAATTGCCAGTCTATTATTTCTGAGCTGTGCAAGGCTCCAGAAAGCTTATAGGAAGAAACAATAAGTTTCTCCTGGTCACTAAAATCAGGTACCCTGAAACATGTTTGCAGGAGGCAATCTCTTTGTACGGGGTTCAGCAGCAGCCCCTTTGCAAGTCTGTGCTGATCGCTGCACAGGGGTAAGCTGCTGGTGCAGATGTGCTCTGCACATGCAATCCAGTACAGCTTGGAGTCAGAGCAATTTTATAAATATCCTGCCAACTTGGTGAGCTCTCACAGTTGAGGAGAAGTAGGGAGGTAACTGGAAGGACATAAACTTCTTAACCAGCTAGAGAATATTAAACTGCCTCTCCTCTTCGGACACCGCTCATTCCTCACTGTGCAACGGTCATTTCCCAGGGAAGGTTCAGGGAAAAGAAATGTCAAACAAATCCTTTCATTAAGAGTGTAAGTCTCTCTTTCCCCTAAACTCTTCATCCTGTCTGAACAAAGGATGGTCGAGCAACCATATTCTGCAACCAGGTCATAATTCCTCATATGTAATTACTTATCATGACACCATAGGTCCTGTCTTGTCTCTGAAAACAGGAATAGGTTCTAACTGATGTTAGTTCAGATTTCTAATGTAGTCCCATCTCATCAGAACAAAGATTAACTCCATGCCCTTACTGGTCTTATTTCCTATCAGTAGCTTCTTTATTAAATTGATTTACTTTAAAACATTCACCTAAGACATCTGCCACACAGTAACCAAGAAACTGCATTGGGAAAACTTCACCAACAGTGCAAAGTCCAATAAACTCCAAAACCAAGGACACGCCCCTGTTATTTCATTTTAGCATGCTCTTCTGCACACTCAACATGATACTGCATTTAATTACAAGGTCACATACTATCTCTTCCATGAAACTCCTGGACAACTTTCTGCCTGGAATGGACAGCGATCAATTAATGAACAATTTTATTTTGTTTCAATCAGTATGTGGCCTCACGCACATGTGTCAGATCCTGACCTGAATACAGATTTCTTCATCTTCTCACAGGTTTTCTACGAGTGCTGTCCTCTTAAGGACCTCAGGGCTCAATTCACCATGAGATTTAGGTGCCAAAAGCGCTCTAGGGAGCTGACCGTGACTGATGAAATTACCACATCTTAAAGTCGTATTTCCTGTCACCTGAGCCACAGCACCACATATTTTCTCTTGGCCTAAATAATTTATTACACAAATAGATCACCACCTAATTAATTTTGTCACACAGGTCAGCTGAAGTATCCAGCTCATCTGTAGTATCCAGCTCATCTGTGGGAAGTTCTTAACGTAAAGTAACTCAGTCATGTATGATAGGGTCAGCTTTACCAGGGACCTGTTTATGGAGAGAACTGAAAGGGACTTTACAGGGACGTTTTAAGAAGGGTAAGGAAGGAGATGATGGGATTCAGAGGTGCCTGGAGCAGACCTAAAGGGGTCTATAGTGTGTAGAAATGCATCTCCAAGGGTAGCTGGCAGGAGTCAGATTAATTATCCCGAGAGTTTGAGATGGATGCTATGAGACAAGTGGGAGTGAGGGAGTGGAGTACCTTTAAGCCTCTTTGGTCAACTTCAGCAGGAATTCATCTGGAAGAGACCCAGACATTTTGGAAGGGTGAATCCATCTCTATCAACGTCCTTTATCACTTCTGCACGCATGCACAACATGTGGCCTCATCCTTACTGGCAGGACTAGATGTACTGTAGTGAGGTTCAGTCAGAAGTGAGCACAATAAGCCCTTAATGAAAATAATAATACATTTATTAGAGAAATCCCACTAAAATGCTTCTTTGCTTTGAGTAATGTTTAAATCTATATATTCTAACCCTATGTGGAGAGCTGCACTGATGTGTGTGGATCTTAAGAGCCACTACTACTACACTACTGGTGTAGATTTGGATCAGGGCAGCACTATGCATGGATTATGAATACAGTGGTTACACCAGGGACCTTGAATATACTCCTTCCAAATAGGAAGGCGAATAATAGTTTTCACTGTTGCACACTGTGAGTTTGCACACTGTGAGTGCAGCCTTCCAACATGTGAAAGAGTGGAATTAATGTGACATTTTGTTTGATAAACAATGGAACAGCATTGCAATATTTAAGCTATTGGTTACAGTATTTTATAGGGATATAAGTCGTGACCACCACTGAAGTGTGAAGAAAACAACATATGTCATTATTTTACCTTTTGTGTAAAGAAAAAAAAAAAGTAAGAAGCAATTGTTTAGCCTAATTGTTGTATTTGGTTGTGATTTCTATGCCTGTCAGATAGCAGTTAGCAGGACTATTAAAGTGCATTAACTCTCTGCTGGTGTTTAATGACAAACAGACATGGTCCATATTCATCAAGCAATTATTTATATCATGACCTTTTATAGAGCTGTGAATTACCCTTAGGACTTTTGCAGTGAGTGATATTTCTAATAAACTGTTAATTTTGCTCCATAAATTGTTCATATTTTTAAGCTGGGAAGCTAAAAACTGTGAAATTAAACCTACAGTGCAAGCTGTGCAAATGGGATCCCTGAGACTAGGACACAGTTTCAGGTCACTCTAATGTAATAAAAGTGCATCATTACAACAGAAATTAAAGGGAGCTGCAGGTATTATTAATATCTGCACGATAGACTTTTATGAGAATAAATATATGTGACCTGCCAAGGTAAAGAATGTACACAGATTTCTCCAGTGCTGCCACTGGGACAGCATCAGAGATGGCATCTGCATCAGACTTACCCTCAGACCTTCAGCTGCAATGTCTCTCTCAGACACCTTTACTCCTCACCACTGCTCTGCCAGCTCCCTGCTGCCAGGACGGCGCGAATACACACGCTCCAAAACTTCTGTGTGTTAGCAACATATTTCTGCTGTGATTAAAAAAGTTGAAGGCAATTTTGTGGGTCAGGCTATGCAGTTCTCAGTAAGGCCAAATGTTCTCTGATGCTAAAACGGAAGTGTTGTCCCAAAGAGGAGCGCACGCTCCAGACGCTCCTGGTTCCTGTCACAGCATGCCTGTCCCAAATCAGAAACTTACTTAGGCTTTGTTCGCTTCTGCCAAGGGGCCTGATTTTACAGGTTCTTCACAAACTAACGTTGCAGACAGGCATCTGGCAAGCTTATCGTGAGGGCCTTGGAGCTTAATTTCCCACATTAAGACATCTAAATACTTTAAGGAAAAAAATATTCTGATCCTAAATGACTATGAGTGGCTTTGCCTCATTTTCAGGAGTGATGGAGTCTCTGCAGACTCTGTCCACCACCCTGCAGAGAGGCATGTCCTTCTACCTGGGTGTCCCCAAGGTCAGCCACAGAGTGCCACCAACATTCTCCAAACTACTGATGGCCATGAAGTGCCGTTGAAGTCCAAGCCCCATCTACAGGGTGGACCAAGCCATGCAGGAGCCCAGGTGGCACTGAGACCCAAACAGCCTCTGGTATCTAAGGCTGAAGCCACACAGGAGACTGACACTGACCACCCTATCATGCTGGGTGGTACTCTTACATGTATTTCTTCCTAAACACAATTTCCTGCTCATAGATGCACTAATATAATCAGAAATTGAGCACTTAATATTTGTCTGAAAGCATTAGAATGGGTCTTCAATTAACAAATTCTTACATTTCTCTAACAGGAGCCAAACCCAGAAGAAGAAGAAGACCCACCCTTCTCCAGGACTACCATCTTTATTGCTACTTTCCAGCACAAAGCAATTTTTCAGGAGCAAGGAACAACCTCCAAAAAATAGAGTTCAGAATAGAAACACTGATTTCACAGTTTTGAACGAGAACTTTATCATTCATGTTTCTCATGAATGTTTTATATCTCAACAATTTTCTGTTCCTCAGCAATGTACACCACCAGAAAGCTTACCTCATTATCTGCCTTCTAAATGGATTTTCCTCTGCTTCTCAATGCAGTGTTGCTTCGTAACATGTGACTGATTTAGCAAAATACTTTAAAATTTGATGCAGGGCATTAAAATGCAATTTATATTCACTCAGCAGAAACTAATTTCTTTTGTTACCTGTTGTCTTGTTGCTATCCAAATTCCAGACTAAGAATCTGCAGTGTTTCAAGGCTGCTGGGGCACCAGGGCTTCCTAGGTGTTGCGTTGAAATAACAACTAATTAATTAATTTTTAACTACAACTCCTTTTGGCAATACCCTCTGATCCCCAAAAGATACAGCACAAAGTAGGGTTCTTCTTTTACCTTGCTTGGTGCCATCTAGCACCCTGGGAAGGGATGAAAGATCATGCTTCACCCTGGAGAGAAAGTCCCGAATCAGGCAAAGGCTTAGTGCATTTTATCTATATGCATAAGGCAGTATTCGGGGAGAAAGGTAACTGAAGCAAAGCACCTATTCGATCCTCTCCAGCTCACATAATCGTTTCAAACTGGCATTTATTGGTGGGAAGATACTGGAAGATAACTGGCGCAGAGTTAGCGCTGACTGCTTCATTGCTAGCAGTATGGAACCCTGATTCAGAAATGTGGGGGTATTTTCCCTCAGTATATCCACGAGGAAAAAATTAGAATACCACAATAAAAACTGCAAAAGCAGATTGTTCTGTTTTCTAGCTGTCCACAGACAAAAGTAAAAATAATCTTTTTTTCTTTTCCCAAAAAAACCGCTTTTGTACAATCTCGCAACATCTCACAATCTAATTTTCTTTCAAATCCCATCTCCCAAGAAAGTACCAATAAGAACTTACAAGACACTACAGTACAGACCATATTTCTGTCATGAAGAAAAATCCTAATGTCCTTTCAAGGCTGTGGTGATTCTAGTTTTCAGAAAGAAATTGAACAATTACCGTACATGTAGTTTTGTGGCGGGTACCTGGAAAAGATTAATACTTTCGCCTCAGAGTTAATGGAGTGGTATACTCCACTTGCTTAAGGATACAGTAATATTATTAAACTCAATTGGTTTGTGAGCACCCCTTGAAATATGGGATGAAATGACAAAGAGGGAGAAGATTTCTCACTTTGAAACATTTCAGGTGGATGAGGAAATATCAGCAACATTTTGTAACTTCAGCTACTGATGTTATTTCTAAGTAATGGAGCCTTCATGGCCTTCCTGGTGGCATTTTTCAGGCTGTCAACTTCATAGATATTTGTGGACATAAATGCAAAGTTACATCTCCTTAGAGTGACATGAATTTCCAAGATTTTTTTTTTCATTTATTCAGGCAATTGCCATTTAATTTTTACTAATGAGCTAGTAGATAAGATGATGTTGATTTAGCAGGACACCCCTGGCTGCTTCTCTGCAGAGGAGCAGAGACCTCACACATTTATGTTTGCTGCTTACTATCTAATGGCCACACTGACCACCAACTGCACTCACAGTGGGAAACAGCTTGCTTTCAAAGCAGCAGTGGCTGTTAAGTAAAGGTAGCGTCTTCCAGATAATTTAGCAGTTGACGAGGTTTAAGGTGCCGGGTAGAGTGGGTTGTCCTATAGGTGCTCAGTTCTGTATTTCACAGCTCCAGAAAGGACTTTGTTTTAGTAACTGGCAAAGAGGCCACCATGCAACAAAGACCTGCATACCTACTCCAATGTTCTCCTAGTGAGCTCAGGTATGGATAAGGGTGATATGAGCTATAAAGACCTGGAATAATTTAGGTTGAAAGGGACTTCCATAGATCCTCTGGTTCAGCTCTCCACTCCACGCAAGAACAACTTTAATCAGACTGCTCGGAGCCTTGTCCAGTCACACTCTGCTTATCTCCAGCAGTGGAGATTTCACAGCCTCTCTGGGCAGCTTGTTCCAGAGTTTGACTATCCCCACGATAAAAGATTTTCTTTGTGTTACCGAATTTAAATATTTCTTGCAGCAACATGTGTACCTTTCCTCTTGTCCTATCCCGGTGCACTTCTGAGAAGAGTCAGGGCAGAGTCCAAAAGAGAGAAAATTGCCAGGCCACTTTGAAATAAAGATATTTCTGATCAGACATTTAGATAGGCATATGATAGTAGGCATTTTGAAGGACAAGGGATAGATTTCCCTGAATGCTCAGGAAAACTGAGGTAATGTCAGTTCTGAGTCTGAGCCAGTGAAAAGATTCAGGTTTCTAAGTCCGCTGGGCATTACCACCCTTCATTCTGTTCCAGCATTAAAAATAACCACCCCCATCAAACTTTGTTCTTTGTCTCTGAGGTGTAAGAAACTGAGTTTTTATGCAGCCAAGGCCTGCACAGAGTTCACTTTCTGCCAAACCAGGCTCATCTGATAGAAATTTCTGATAATAAATAGAGCAGACGATAGATAAATTTCAGTCAGCCTCTGGTAGTGCTTTCTAAGATCCAGTTCCCTGAAATGATGGAGCATCTTTCTGAATGGAAGTGAATGAGCCTTTCTCAGGAGGGACCCATGCAGGAGATGAAACGGATTAAAGAGGAAGTTCATAGCTCCTGTTTGTCTCTCTGGGGTGCCAGAAAGTGAGGACAATTAGTTCTTAGGTGGTATCTTTCCTGAGTTTTGTGCTGTTCTACTTGCCAGAACTAACTGCAGACTGAAACCAAGGAGCTAGTTACAGCTTTTGATCCATGACACACATGTGTGGTTTTAAACTTCTCTTAGTGTTTGGGAAGAAGTCAAGACACCCAGCAATGCCTCCAGACTCGGGTGTTTTGTGGATTTCTACCCTTCCAAGCCTGAGTAGGGATGTTCCCATCAATGCCAGCCATGAAACCAGCCACAGAGGCTCCTGCATATCAGCAGAGTTGCTTGAGGTCCTGGGAGCAGAAACAGAGCCTGCAGGGAAACCTGGGAGAAGGTTTGGGAAGGGAACCTCCTGCTGTAAGACATGACCCTCCCCATGCTGTGTCCTTGCTACAGTCAGTGGGAACAAGACTGACCAGCGTGGCCTGATTGGTGACCAGACACACTAGCACAAATCTGATAATTCATTAGGTGGCACTGTACAAGGCAAAGGTGTAAATCCATTTCCCAGAGGCGTCCAAAAGTCTGGTGTCATACAAGGATTAATGATTATAGTTGCCGGGAAAAAAAGACCACAGGTGACTAAACATAAACATGGTCTCTTCTATAGAGACTTCATATCTGCCACTTTTTCTCATAGCTGTGGAAAGAAAACAGGCTGCACTATAGGATTATGTCTAGCTCCAGGTTTCTGTCCTGGCATTAAAGCTAGTTCTGGCTTTCTTCAGCGGATGAGCATTTCCATAGCATGTAATGGAAAACATCCAACAGCATCCAACTTCTGTAATCCCATGATTAATTCTTTGGAGAGATTCGGCTATTTTAAAAGATCTTGAAAAGATTTCTTGTCACCAGTGATTGAAAAGAATTACAATCCTTACAATGGGCCGAGCTGTGAAGTTACTTTCAGGAAGGCTATTGCAAAAGAAAATATGTCTTTGAAAGCTGAAGAATCCTGGCTCCTGAGAGTAGAGCCAGAAGTAAAACTGAAAAAAAAGAAAAAGAAAGAAAATAAGAAATTATTCTACAGAATTCTTTAGAAACAAAGAGGCCTATACCTTCCCACATGTCAGATAGTGTGAGGCGTATTCCGCTTTATGCACTCATGTGTTGAGCGTGAGAGTAATTAGGTATGAACGCAGCTTTATGGATCCTGCAAGAATAAAAAAAATAGTCTGGTCTTTAGTGATAGTTATTGAAGGCATATACACCTTCACAACAGGAATATAGCTCTGGTTTATCTCTTGAAAATGGAGCCGGATAAGCTGATACTGAAAATACCTTTCTTCTGAGATATTTGTCTGCATGGAAACTGTCAGTGAACAAGCTGGATGCCTCCAAATTTCTTCTTGGTTAAAAATATTTGAATGTTAGTTTACGTAGATGCACTTCAAACCTTGAATCAGTTGCAAACTGTTTGCTGGCAGGATTAATTTCTGTAGCCGGATTTCAGTCTTTGGACTGAACTGTGAGACTCCCACTCAGTCAGCAGCTGTGTGTGCAGGTCTCAAGGAACTGTTCCTCTTCTTTAGAGTGACCAGAACCACCTGGATCTTAAGAAGGAGTAAAGAAGACTGGTCTTTGAGCGATGGGCACCTGCCAGATGGCAGAAATGTCCCTGGCAGACTGGCACCCAAAGTTTCATTCATCCTGAAGTCTAGTCTACCCAAGAGGAGGTGAGTCTTTTATAACAGCCATTTGATTAGCTGTCATTGCTGACTAGCCAGAGCTCCATCCGAGAAGTAGCAATTCCTCCTACTGTTGATCAAACATCAGCAGTAGCACAGCTTGAGAAATGACAGGCTTTACATAATATATGAAGCTGCAAAATGACATATGCAATGTCAGTCCTGTTGAGAAAATTAGCATTTCTGTTGACTGGACATTTTTACAGAAGAAAGTGACCTATGACCTAGCAGCAGGTAAAACATCTCATCATAAAACCACAAAAGTACTGTGCATTGCTGGCCCTGTGCCTATAAAGGAAAAAGAAACAAAACAATCAAAGCAGAATTATAGGATTTATAAATGTACTAATTTTGTGTGAAGGGCTGCTATTTTAGATGTACTATCAGCCCTGGGAGAAAAGAAGTAGTACTACATCTATAAGTGTTCATATAAATGTCATGGCTTAAGTAGAGAATCATGTGATCACTACAGAAAGACCAGAGGCACTCAGATACACCTCACAAATGTCAACTCTCACCAAAACTCAGTGATATAGAGAAAAACACCCTCATCTTCATTTTGTAGCGGGGTGCAGTTGAAGTGCCCCAGAAATGAAGAAATCACCTTCCTGACCATCAGGTCTTTGATCACCTTGTGACAAGCACGGAGACAGGCAGCTCCAAAGAGCTGGTCTTTTAAGTAAAAAGGGTTTTCAGTGATGATACTCTTCATTTAAGCATCTTCTTTCTGTTTGTAATTACACCTAGTGCATCTCAACATAAAAGGCTTTCCAAAGTGATAGGACATGGTGGTGCTACAAAGAGGAGAACTCAGTAGTCCCAGCCTCTAATACTTGATTCATTATTATTTCTTTCTACAAAAAACAGCTTTCTTTAGTTTTTTCAATTTTTTTTATAGTTATGTTTTTCAGTTGAATACAAATCTAAAAAATACCTTTGGCATTTAGCGCTTCTCTCTCACTACTGTACAGAGTACCTGTTGGAATTATTTGTATGAATAGAAGAATGATTTAATAATTTGCTGTTACTAGTCCCTGACTTTTTCACAAAATTTTGGCTATGAAGGATTTGCCACTGGCTTCTCAGAGAAAACATACAGGTCCAGACATGGTGGCTTGTTTTTAGCTGCCAGCTTTAACTCACACTTCCTTGGTGTGTTGGCTTGGAAGCAGCAATGAACTGGGACCAGCCTCTGCTGCATTTCACATCTGCTCATCTTGGGCCTGCAGAGCAAATCAATGCATTTCTACTTCTTCTAACAAGGAGGCCACATATGCTGAGACTAAGTACTCCTACTTCTGTAATGGAGGGGGGAACATCTCTTCAAGCACAGCAGGATCCCTTAGAGTAACCAACAAGCCTCTTTTCAAACATCCCCGAAAAATATGTGTCATCATCAGTATTTTAAACACATTTCATACAATCATAGAACAATTCAGGTTGGCAGGGTCAAGGGAGAAAGATGCATCTCAGAGGCTTTTCCTTGTAGAAAAGGGATCCTATAATGGCAGAGGAAGAGCCCACCCAGTATCTGTTTACACAAGGTATGGACCACATAAGGTATGGACCACTCGCTAGTGCAGACAATTGTGTGGCAAAAGACCTCTGGAAGAGCGTTTTTCACTGTTGATAAGGAATTGCCTTGGAGCAATTTAGTCCCCTTTCTTCTTTCATTAGGTATAATTGTAGTGGGAGTACAGAAGCAAGAACCTCAGGTTCCTCCTAAAGCCCCATTGAGGGAATAGACTTTAAGCCAAACAAAAAAGTTTGATGGAAAGAGCATTAGAGTCAATTTGCAGCACAAAAGAGCTTTCCAGGAACTTGCAGTAAAACACAAAATGTCTCAGTCACAGAGATGCTTACAAAGCTAGGATTGCAGCAAGGAGGTAAAATGAGGATTGAGATTGCTTTATTCTCTTCACTAATGAAGACGTTAAATCTGGATATAAAATTGTGGTGCACTGTCCAGTTCCCCAATTTATGAGGGAGCATGAGAGTGCTCCCCAGCATGAGGGTGGTTTCTTTCACTTTTTATCCTGTCTTTTTAAAACACGTTTTCCTTATGCAATACTGAGGACTCTGCATTAGAAACTGAAGCTCCCAGAAGACAGGGAGATCACAAACAGTGTAATACTACCACAAATATATCTAACTCCCGTGAAAGGCAAGCATTTTGGTACATTTTGTGGGTTAAGAAATACACAAGCATTCGTAATAAGCTGTGTACTTAATATTAATACTGCTTTCTAAAGGCTTGATACAAAATTTGCAGAAATCAGTGAAGTCTGTCCACCAAATTAGTCTGACTGGGAAATCAAGACTCAGTGTTATTATTCCTAAAATGACTAGGAGTAATTTGAAATAACTAAAATGGCAATCTAAAATAATTATGAATGATTTGGAGATAATTGGAAAAGTTAGGAATAATATAATTATTTGAAACATAATATATATAATAAATATAATAATCCCTAAATAAGATGGTGTCTAGAATCATTAGATATAGCCAAACATAACCAGCTATAAACCTCTTCAAATTCTTAGAATCATAGAATCATAGAATCACTAAGGTTGGAAAGGACCTCTGAGATCATCAAGTCCAACCATCAACCTAACACCACCGTGTCAACTAGACCATGTCCTGGAGCGCCGCATCTATGCATTTTTTGAAGATCTCCAGGGACGACGGCTCAACCACCTCTCTGGGGAGCCTGTTCCAATGCCTCACTACTCTTTCCGTGAAGAAGTTCTTCCTAATATCCAATCTGGACCTGCCCTGATGCAACTTGAGGCCATTCCCTCTTGTCCTGTCGCTAGCCACTTGGGAGAAGAGACCGACACCCTCCTCACTATAACCTCCTTTCAGGTAGTTATAGAGAGCGATCAGGTCTTCCCTCAGCCTCCTCTTCTCCAGGCTAAAGAGCCCCAGTTCGCTCAGTCGCTCCCCATAAGATTTCTTTTCCAGTCCCTTCACCAGTTGCCCTTCTCTGGACACGCTCCAGCAGCTCAATGTCCTTGTATTGAGGGGCCCAAAACTGGACACAGTACTCGAGGTGAGGCCTCACCAGAGCCAAGTACAGGGGGACTATCACTTCCCTGCTCCTGCTGGCCACGCCATTCCTGATGCAGGCCAGAATGCCATTGGCTTTCTTGGCCACCTGGGCACACTGCTGGCTCATGTTCAGCTGGCTGTCAACCAGAACCCCCAGGTCCGTCTCTGCCAGGCAGCTCTCCAGCCACTCCACCCCAAGCCTGTAGCGCTGCCCAGGGTTGTTGTGGCCAGTTGTTCTTCCCAGTCTTGTTGGGAATTTTTCCTCACCGGTGCAAACTGTGGCCTGTTCTGGGGTAATTTTGTGGTTCACCAACTCATTTCGTTTAGGCAATTCAACAGCCATCAGAAGCAACAATATCTGAATGAAGCACATAATCATCAAGTGAAAAAAACACATGCCATTTTCAACCTCCTTAGCCATCTGGTCTCTCATCACCAGATTATTTTTAATATTCACAGACCACAGCCATAAAAACCGCTTGAGGAACAGAAAAGTATAATTAATTGCCATGACCTGAACTACATTTTTTCTACATGGAGGACAGTGATTGTTTAATTAAGATTTTGTTTGATTGCTCTGAAGAGCTGGAGGGATTATTATCTGGACTTAATTACCAGCATTTCATAAAGCACTACATACTCCCATCACAAATGTTTACAAATTGATGAACGGATGCAATACTTTTGTCTGGTGCACAAGATTGTTACCCCTAATTAGATGTTCCTTGGAAAAAGAACACCAAAACAAATCTTAGAATGGTAATGACACGGTAGGCACTAACAGGGATTGACGTGATTGCCTCGATAAAACCAGGATGACAGAGTATCGTGCCACTTTCTGCTCCTTTGCGACCAGCATGCACAAGGGAAAATCTCTGTCAGAGGGCTAGATGGGGGAGAAGTGTGAGCATGTGTGTATACATGTGTGTGTAGACCACATGTGCTGCAGAACTTCAGCTTTGCACCAAAAACTTCATGAGGCTGCAGAAATTGCAGGTCATGGGTGCGGCGTTGTCCTAGGAGGTCCCCAGGGGAAAAAGCCCAAGGCTGGAACTGAATCAGAAGTGATGGCCACGAGCAAAGCAGTGGTCACTTATGGCCCACCATTAGGTGGAGAAAGGTGGCCCTGGTGCTGATGCACAATCTGGGCTAGTGGCCCCTGACTGACAGAGTATAGGCGTGAGGGGAGAAAAGGACGGGGAGAAAGCAGCAGCTTGGTAAAAAGCCATGGCACACAGGCTGGAGAAGGCTGTCCTGAACTGCCTCTGGTGCCCTAGCCAGCGTACCAAGCTCAACCAAGATCTCGCCTTAGTGCCTGAGCTGGTTTCGGGGCAGGACCTGGGCACCGTGATCTCCTCCCTTTGCCAGGTCTCCACAGAGGTACAAAGCAGCAGGCAGTTACATTACTCAACTCCCGCCAAGCCCTGTGAACTGAGACTGGGGGAGTTTCCCTCTGCTCCAGATTCCTCTCTGTCTCCTGGAGAGCTCCTGCCCCTCCTCCAGATCTTTCCCTTGACAGAACACCTTCTCCTTCTCCTCCAGGCATGGCAGAGGCAAACTGCCCCTTGCAGAGGATGCAGCATGCCACAAGGACAGCAGTGATGCTCCTTGGAGCATGCATTGAGTCCTTACTGGATGGTTACAGAGCAGATCCGGTGGTGTAGCACCCTCTCTCAGAGGGTGAGAGGGGCCAGGATCACAACTGGTGGGTGTTATCTTCAGAGGGGCAGAAAAGAGCAGAGGGGACAAGCCATAGCAGCTGGTGGCAGCTGAGATCAGAGCAAGTGTCCGGCCCATGGGATGTGCTCCTGCAGGCTGTGTTGAGCTACTTGGAGGATGTATGGGTTCAGCCACATTGCAGGGAGCACAGCTACCATTGACACATGTCCCTCACAACCAAGGCCAGACTCTGTGTATCTACATCCAAGCAAGATCCCAGCAATTTGGTGCCAAAGTCTGTATGGTGGAGCTGACTGGCCCTGACAGCTGTCACATCGACAGCACAGGTCCCTGACGTTGCCACTTCTTCCTCTTCTGGGCTCCTGGAGCTCAGCAGCTTGCCTTGCTCCTGGTGGACACTGCACACAGCATACACACACACAGAGCACACACACACACTTGCACAGGCTCACATCTCAGACTCTGCCTTGCTCTTCAGAGAGAGATGGGGAGAAGGGGAGGAGGGAAGGCTGTCATGACTATTCTCTTCCAAAATGTTGTTGGTAGTTTTGGGGTTGAGAGGACCCCCCAGGAGGCAACTCTGAAGTCATATGGGTTTCTTAATGAACCTTTGCGTGCTTTAGTAAGGCACTTCTGGGAAGAACTGATTAGACATAGTAACTCGATTTCAAATACTAAGATTAGACAATGATCTAAAGATAGTTATAGTTATAGGGCTCTGTGGTATATCAACGTTAAGTAAGGCAGAAAGGATATTTTTGTTAAAAATCAATATTATGACAAAGAGGTTAACCATAAAGAGACTGACAAAAAGCTGTACAGCCCTAGGGTGCAGCAAAGCGGTTAGTAATCTGATTCCCTTCGGGGGGAAGGGAACAAAATGATTAAGTGATCTTTGAAAATATTAAGATCTATGGTCTGACTTCCTATGATAATGTGATTAATACTTTTCCCTGCTTATTAGGAATAGCCTCTCTGCCCTTCCCCCAATATAGATACTCAAATCTTTAAAGCCAAAGAATATAAACAGAAGAGTTTAAGAAAGCACACCTAGGGAGGGAGG
>VWZZ01000341.1:833842-858131 GCA_013399095.1 Psophia crepitans
GCAAGGAAGGAAGGAAGGAAGGAAGGAAGGAAGGAAGGAAGGAAATAAATTTAGGAAATACTGAGCTGATGAAAGCAGGCCACCTTTTCTAGCTTTTCTCCAGATCTACTGAGCGTTCCTCTTGTTGCTTTCTGCTGACAGACAAAAGAACCTCCTCTCTGGTCCCCACAAGGGGGGTGAAGCAGGAGACGGTGGTATCGGGCAAATGGGAGCAGTTGACTGCTAACCTGAAAACAAGCAAGAGAAGAAGCAAGAGAATACAAGACCAAACAGAAGCAAAAGTATATGCCCCTTAAATGCCAATAAAATAATATTTAAATGCATACACACGTGGAAATATGTGTGTGTGAACAGCTACATGTACAGAGAAAACATATACTTGCATAGCTGTATACGCACAGAGCATAGCTAAGGGATCAATACTGTATGTACAACTGATGTGATGGGTTGCTACACAGCGCTATACATGGTCCAGTTATGTGGTCACAATAAGGAGGTTCCTGGTTTTCCTTACTACCCTTTAAGAAATACAGTTTCCTCCAAAAGGAGATTTCTCTTTTTGCCAACACTTTCTGAGACACCTTCCTGGTAATATGACTAATGGCTTCATTAGCACAAATAAGCTGTGTTTTCTTTTCATTATGCTCTGAAACCAGTTCCTCTCCAGGTTGCAGTTAAATGGATCAGTATGTGGTCATCTGTACTTGCAGCCCTCTGGCCTGGTTTCGTCTTGTGTTTGTTCACTCTGCTGGAAGGGTGTATGCATACATGCGTATAATCCTTTCTTCACTGTGGGGTTTTAATACCTGTTTACAGCAATGCTAAAGGCAGTTATCAGGCTTATTTACTTAGATTCATCCAATTCTCTTCAGACTACTACACCTCTGGCATTCTGAGATGTTGCATCCCCCTCTCTGCCTTTTATTTGCGGAAAACCTGCGCAGCTTGGCCAAAGCAAATTCTTCCAGAGTGCTTTTGTTGCAGTCAAAAAGGAGAGACTTTGGTTACAGGCAGCCAAACAATTGCTGTGCCCTAAATACATCCGTGGGTCCCTGGTAACCACCTTTGGCCATGTTTGTACCCACGCAGGGCAGGTGAGAGGCTGCTGTGCATTTCCCATGTGCTGCAAAAATGTGCGCCCGGGCCACGGCTGCAGGAGGGCTGACACGCTGCCAGTCCGCACCCTGCGTTCACTCACTGTAGCGGGTTTGTCTCTCCCTCCCTTACGCTAGGTTAGCTTAAATAGCGTAAACTGTGGGGAAGCAGCTTGCCCCAGTTCTATCAAGGAAATTGGAGAACCTGTTTTATAGAGGAATAGACTTGCTTGACTGTGCCACCAGCACACACCCAGATTTCAGTAGATGTAACCAGTGATTTGTGGGTAGATTTGATTGAAATCATGATGATTTAGCTTTAGGGCAGATACTCATGATTGGAAATAAAACTACTTTAAATAAAAAGAAGACTGTCTGTAGAGGAGAATGCAGCAGGGTAACTAAACCAGATCCAAGTCACACCTGGAGGCTTGTTCTTTTCATCTGGACCTTAGTTTAACTGAGCAAAACTCAGCTGTAAATCTGATGCTGGGCTGTGATTGACACTCCTTATATTAAAAAACTATTTGCCTTTTAGATTACTACTTCAGTTTGCTTTTCTTCCTATTTGTTTCTTCTGACTCCCTATTTTTCCTCCCTTTGCTGCGTTTTCTCCTCGGTGGCTCACTGATGGGAGAAGTGCTGTGACAATTATCTAATAAAATTCTGCCAGAAATTCAATCACACTCAATATGTATGACATAAAAAAAAAAATCTAAATTATGATTGAAAAGTCAGGAATCTAGTTATCCCAAAAGCAATAAAATAGCAGATTTCCTTTTGTTAACACTCTCATCTTCAGAAAGGAGTGGGAAAGGACACGAAGGTGATTTGCGTAAACGCAATTATCCAAATACATTTATAAAAGACAGATCCTTTTTTCCCCACCACCCACCTGCTGTAAGACACCATGTCTTGAGCTCTGCTTGTCAGTACCCACAGAGTCACTGCTGACAGTGCAGATTACAGCCATGGTTAAAGACTTCTGCTCAAAAAACTAAAATCACTGCTGTTAACTCCCTACTAGGTGCGTGACGTACAGTGGTGAATGGGAGACAACCCAAAGTTTCCGGGTAGCTGAGTCTGTGCCACAATGGGGACCAGAAGGAAGGTGAGGTTTGCTCCAGAATACATTGTGCACTCACGTATTCAATCTGTACTTACAGAACACTTCATGTACAAACAGAGCTTAAATAGACCCAAAGGGTACATCAAAATGGTGCAACTACCAGCTGTCACAACTTCCTGATGCTAAAGAGGTCTTCTCCTTACCCTGTCCAGCTCTGGGTGGCCCTGAGTGCAGGACTGCCCCGAAAGAACCTTGCTTGGGGCCAACCAGGGGAGAGCAAGCCCTTCTCCAGCCCTCAGAAACCTTGATCCCACCACACCTGGCAAAGCATCTGTCCCCAGGCAACAAGCAGGGAGTTTCGCAGTCAGTGGAAATACTCTTGGTGCTCCCAAATGCTGATGGTCCACCCGGTAAAGCGGAGAGGCTCCCCACTTTGCTTGTGGCACAGCTCTAGCACAGGGACTGATGGCAACTTCTCTGCAAAGTGTAAAGCTGTTAAGAAAATGTCAGAAAAAGACAGCTCAGTGACCACATTCTTCAATCTTAACTGGCAAATGAAAAGAAACATTAATTGTCTGTTTATGTCATCTCCTCCCACAGCTGACTGTTGCAGAATACAGTTTAAGGTGGCATTAAAATGTAAGGTGGGTGTTATAATTTGCCTCAAGTACTTCAGCAGGTTTTAGGTTTTGTTCCAGAAATTATCTAAAGATTGCCATTCTATCAATGTCCTTACAAGTCACCTACATCCCCTGCCATTCAGTACGGGAGCGTTACAGCCCCGTGATTTACACAGCATTTCCAGCAATGACAGTGCCTTAGTACACGATGTTCATTGTTTTGCATTAAAAGCGTATCAGAGGTGGGTAAGTACCAGTCTGGTACTCTGCAAACCTCAGAGCCAAATTCTGCCCGGGGTTCACCAGCGCCTCCCACCCCAACCCCCCCTTTCACTGTCGTGGTAGCTGTGCACAGGCAGCAACGCTGAGACTGCATGGGCCAGGGACCACCACGCATTTCTGGGTGTAGATTTCCAGATCCGTGTTTAAAAGGCACAAGAACTTGCTTGCGACTCCTTAAACAGGCATATTTCTGCCCTCCTGGCTTAACCTGGTTAGTAGAAACCCGGTATCTCGCTGGTTTTTTTTCTGAGCACTGATGGGTTCTTTGCAGCCTTGAAAGAGCTTTCCCAAGGCCGTGCCTCCGCCTGCAGCACTGCGATGCTCTGGCCGAGTGCCCCAAACCTGCTGATGCCGCGGTGAGTGCAGGAGGGTAGAAAAGAGCAGCTCACAGCAAACCAAACGCAGGAGTGCTCTTTCCCCGTGTGTGAATCACCACTCCTGCCTGCGCTCGCACAAAGGAAACAGCTGTGGCCACAAATCAGGGCAGCTTCATAGGTCAGTGCACTCCCAAGTATTTCCCTTCAAGCTTTTCTCTAAAAAAATAGAAGAAATGTCTGATCACATTCCTTCTATTAAGGGGCCTAAATGAAGTGAGTAAATTTGCCAAAATATGCCATCCCCCCACTGGCCAGTGAGCTTGAACATCCAGACCCTGTTAACATCCCTTACAGTAATGTCACCGCCAAAAATGTTCAGATTTGTGAACAGTCTGTATTTTTTTTTTTTTCAGGCAAGCACCTGATAATGGGGGGATTTGCAAAAATCCTGCTTCATGCAAGCATAAAGATAATTAGATCCAATTATCTTGGTGGCAGTAGATATACCATACCGTACCCAGAAAGGGGGGAAGCGTCGCCCCTGAGGACCACCTGGTGCTGCCCAGTGCAGCAGTAACTGGTGGTGCTGTGCCAGCTGATCCGGCACTGATGGGCTGTGCCTATTACACCCATCCTGAAGGTGTGTAAAATGTATTTTTGGCTCCCTGCTAGGCTGCCTTTCACCATTTCGTTGCTGGGCTGGGAGCCATATCGGCTTTGGTAGTTCCCTGACACAGGAGCGGCAGGTTTGTGGCCTCACTTTAAATATTTCCCACCCCAGAAAATGCCCCATCGCCTTCATGGGTCACTTTCTTCCTTCGACATCCCCCTCCTTCTGCAGCCCCTGAGGGGTCAAGCCAACTGGGGACTGAGGAGTGAAGCCAAAGTTTCCACCCCTCTCCACACACACACCCTACTCTGCCTGCTTGTGCCCCTTACACTCACGCTCAGGAGCCTGCAGGAGCGGTTTTAGGGCACTGAGCAGAGCAGGCCCAGCTGCTGGTCGAAGCAGAAAAGGGCTGGGCTTTGGGCCACCCCTGGTAAAAATGTAAAGGGAGAAAGCATCAATGTGTAAGTGGAATTCAAGTCCATAATTCCTAAGAGATTCTTCCCAAGAATACTTAAGTATACTACATGTCAGTGGAGATGGGTTTTTTTTAATACAAGTCTCTCAGGTATCATGTTATTGAAACCTTTAAGTTGCAAGGGAGATCCCCACAGCATGTGGTGCAGTTGCATACCCGTTAGGGTCCAGCAGAAGGCTGAACATTTGAGGACATGTAAAATTACCATAAAGTGGCTTTTATATGCCATTACACCTGCTTTTCTGGAAGTATCTCTTCATCACAAAAATGTTCCCAAAGCCATTTATGTTACGGCCCGGTGAGAGGTCAGTTTTAGGCTTCACATTCTTCTCCTGAGTTCTACTTTTCAAACCAGCACTTATTAGAGCAGAGATGGGAAGAAAGCAGGGCCTTTTACACAGAGCACACACAGTAGTAATGAAACTGCTTACCTAGACAGAGACAGGAATTGCACAGCAAGACTTACAAATGGTCAGTTGAATTTAGTGCTATGTCTCTAACAGTGGGCTATGCTAGATGGACTAAGAAAGAGGCATAAAAACCCTGACGTGCACCAATATGTTTTCCTCTAGCCAATTCACTGAATGATCCCAGTGGGATTTTATCCTTTATTTTATTGTACAAAATTATTTTAGTAAGCAAACACTAATATAAACCCAAAAAAGGCAAAAATTTCATTGTTTTACATACCATCTTCTAGCATAACAACCAGTCAGATGGGATCCACACATGAAAGAAATGCTCTTTTCCGAGCACGTGTACTGATTATCTGGGATGTCGTGGGTTTTCCTTTTGTGCTTTTCAGTACAGCTTTTCTGGTGACATTTACTTTCACTCTGCAGGCGAGGATTGTCCAAAAAAGTTCAGGGATCCAAGGAGTTGGTATGACCGTTACTGACAAACTGTAGCGATTCAGCAGCGACCCCAGTTTGGACACCGAAGGTCCAGGCTTGGCCAGCTGAGTCATTCTGGTAAGGTGTGAGATATGTACAGCTCCATCTCATGTGCTAGCATGGATTTGATACTGAAAATTTTCTGGGGTCCTTTCTTTACAACTGACCAGAAGCATGCAGAGGGAGGGGGAAGAAGGTAGAATAGAAACATTTGTCTTCTAGCTGAGCACCAAAACCCATGAATCAGCTGCCTTTTATGCCTTTATTACATCAAATTAAAACCCAAGGTATTTTAGCAAGTAGCAGGCCAGGTCGTTTTACAAGCCTCTCCATGCTGAGCATCTAGGCACACATTTCACAGTTTTCTTCACATGTAGCTAGAAATATCCTTGCTGAGAAAGGAAGATGAAATGACTAATTGACTGGTAATGTTCTTCTAATCCCATGGTTTTCATAGATCCACTTGAATGTAGACTCTGGTGCTACCTGGGTGCTGGTGGCCCAACCAAAGTGCGTGAAGGAGGAAGAAGATGGAGGAAAAGGGCAGGAAAGGGGCTGATAACTGTTGCTGTCCCTCAGACCTGCCAGTGGTTCAGCAGCTGCTCAAGGATGAAACCCCAGTTCATGTATAGCCTTGTTTCGTCCTCAATATACGGCGACTCTCTTTCCATGAAATGTCCCTGATTTGAGTTTACACAGGCAAAATGACATGTGTTATGGTTTCTTAGAATGATTTTTTACAAGAACTGCCTCCCATGGGCTCTCTGTAAGCTCCAGGGGGTTTTGCTCCCAAGGTTTCCACGGCCAGCACAGCTGCTGGTCAGAGATGGGCTGTGTGTTGTATTAAAGCTCGGAGGATTTTGCCAGCCCCCACCACAGTCTTCACTCTGAATTGCAAAGAGCTGCTAGCAACCTGAGTTAATCAAAGTCATCTGTGTACCTTTCCAGTGCCAGCTGCCTTAAATTTGTAATTCCCTTCCCTGGGACACTAAGCCAAAATCTTGCTAAGACAGTAAGGCAGCCACCTTATCTTGTGCCAGTACAAGGAGCTGATTCTCTGCTGTGTCTGGCAAGCATCAGAACTCAATGTCCACCTTATAAGCCACCTCCCACCATAGTGAAAAGTGGGCAACACAGGTCCTTAACTTCTGCTTGATACAGCACGCAGATCTCCACACACCCAATATGTACAGTAAAAACCTCTACTACCACCTAAAAAAATATTAAATCCTTCATTCCTGATATTTCCAAATGAGATTTTTTTTCATCTGATTTAGATTCATCCCAAGTTATCTACTCAGATGAAATAATTGGAATTGTCATTACATTGCAGGTTTGACAGGGAGATGTTGTAAGCAAATATCTGAGCAGAGCTCTCAGAGGCACAACTGAGGGGGGGAGGGTCACAGTACCAGGGGAAAGCCCTCTCTTTCATTGTATGTCTTCAAGTTTAAAGACTATGGCTCCAGCATACAAACCAGTGTGGCTGGAAAAAATGACATGATCAACCTTTCTTGCTTCTACGTTACATTAAAAGAGGTTAAAAAAATGCAACAAAAATTACACATTTTCCATATAAAAACTGCTTGTTTTGTTAGCAACCATGTGACAACGAATGGGGAAGGCAGAGGGCTGGGTAAGTGCAATGCCTGTAAGCCAGCCTCACTTGGATAATAGCTATCCAGCTGGTGAAGAAATGAGAAACATCAATCTAAGGAACCTTAACCAAATTTTAAACCAGAAGTATACCTCTGTACCCTCAGGTACACTTCGGGAGGAAGGGTTTGCATGTTTGGTTGTTCTGCTGTAGGGTAGCAGACATTTTTCTGGGTGATTTGGCCTGGGGACAGCTAATGTCTGTTTGAAAAGTTTTGAAGTTTGGGGTAGGTTCCCTGTCAAATGATACAAAGGAGGAAAAAAGTGTTAACAGTCTAAGGAGAGGAGGAGGGTGACATGGAGAGAAGCGACATTAACTGGGCGCCTGGGGTAACACCTGGTCCAGGAGAAACATGCTTGAGAAAATTTAGATATAGCAGCACATTGTCTCAGCCCATTTCCTTGACAGAACATAAGGCTGAACCTCTTCTTTGTTGGAGGTGATTTTCAGGGTTGATTTTTTGGGGGGCTTTTTTAAAGAAGCTGGTACATCAGAACTGATAAATGGAAAGAAAAACGGTTTCTTCCCACTTAAATGCAGCTCATTATTAATTCCCAGGTCTGACTCATGATACAGGAAATATATTTTTGTCCTCACAGGCTATTGTGACAGTCACCACGAGCGCTGAAGCACAGACACTCTGACGTGTACTGAGCTGCGACGGAGCCAGGTACCGCCGTTCGCCTGTGGAGAAATGTAAAATGTACTGCTGGCTAAGACAGATAAGGCAGCCAATTTAAGATGCGTTTTTAAGCAGTTCCGAATGCAATTCATCTTTTAAAAGCAGATTTAAATTAAGGTCCTGGTGCAGCAATGCAAAGCTTCATGTCAAAAGTCGGTAATTTTCTGCCATTTCTGACTGCTGATTTGAAAGCTGAGGTCAAAGTTAAAATGTTTCAAATGCGAACACATCAAAGGTGAGTTAACATTTCCGATTGATCTGATTATTTAACTTTGACTCTTCCTGCTTAGAAAAAGCTGATCATACCAAAAAGGGTCCAAGCCTTTGGACTATTAGTATTCAATTAATAAGGCTTATATCCTAGTTTAGATGACCTTCAAGTTTTATAATGCAGTGAAACAAATACTGGAGAAATTGTTAGAAAAAATAAAAATCTGTGTCATTACTGCTGGAACAGGATTTGTAAAAGCGTTTGTGGAAAGACAGTGTTTCCAGCTGACTTCAGTGGGGAAGATAGCTGAACCACAGTAATTGTCAGAAACATGGTAGAGTGAATAAATGGATAAATTCAAGAAAATCATCCCTGGCTACGAGAATAGCTTGCATCATAAATGCAGAATAACATCAAATTGCAGTCCTTCTTTACTTCCACATAAAAGAAAGCAAACCAGAAACTAAAGGGGTGGTTTGTAAAGGAAAAGAAGCTTCAAAATGGGACACAGGAACTTTTGGAAAGATAAGTACCAAAGATCTCTTAAAGAGCCAGTCACTTAGCACAGAGTCTCCTAAACTTTCATTCTTTATCGATACAATCATATTTATTTGATGAAGAGCATGCTTGTACCTCTGGGAGAGGCGGCTGATTTACAGCCTACCAGGAAAGCTGCTGTGGGTAGGCTGGTCTAGCTATGGTCAGTATTAGTCACCACCAACTGTGTCTGCAGGGACATCTCATTGGTCTCCTGCTCCTATCAGTTCCACTTTTCCAAAGGTGGGATGCCTCCAGCCACATTTCCAAAGGTACTTAGGCACCTTGAGACTCATACCTGGAAGGCAGAGACATTGACGGCATCAGCAGCCCACAGCCTGAGACCCTCTTATCCTATGCACAGGAAAATGAGATTGACAAAGGAGTGTGAAATCTTCTGAGCTGACCACCAGGCTCTGTGTGGTGAACTCTGTGAGAGTTCACTCTTCATATGCTAAATCTGCAAAGCTTATTGTGAATTTAGGTGCGATCACATGGCTCAGGGTGGTCTGTGGGATTTTTCCCATGCATTTAAGCAGTCATGGATCATTTGGAATTAGGCAACAAGTTTAAAAAAAAAATTCCATTGGTCCTCCATCTGCATGTCTGGGCACCTAGGTGTTTTTGACTGTCTGATCCAGGTTCTCTTGTGGAAGCCCATGGCAATTCAGGAGTTTTGCTATTCTCATCCTCATTATCTGACCTGGTTGCTGACCCAGTACAGGGCTCCAGGCAGAGGTGCCACCTGAGGTCCCTGCTCTTCCCACACACACCCAAAGACCCCTTGTGAAGAGCATTTCACGTGCACAGCAGAGCACGTAATAAATCGAGGACAAGAAATAAGTCTGCCATCACACACTACAGACTAAGCCATCTAAAATGCAAGTCCGACCCTGCCTTCACCCAAACTCTAAAAATGGCCCTAGATCTAAACATCCAGAAGTAATAATCTTAGGATAGGCTAAAAACAATCATGCACACATCTCCAGCCAGTTTCTCCAATTCAGAATATACCCTGTTACCACCACAGTCTGGCAGGGTAATCAATAGTCTGGCCCCAGGATGAGGCTAAAGTGAGTGGCAGACTCACCCGTTACCTCCAGGACTGGATTGGCCTAGGATATGTTTAAAAACCTGAATTTAGCTGGAGTTTAATAGGAGTTCATGGTCCTCAGCAAGTGCAAGAGTGGACCTGAGTGTCCATCACTGGCAGGCGGGAGCTGCGTGTAGGTCCAGGCTAAATATAGCTTAGGAGGTCCCTGGGCCTGGCAAAAACCTGGTCATTAGAGAAAAGCAAATAACTTACATGAGGAAGAGCTTAGCAAACACACATATTAACTGGAAAGAAGATAACATTGCACTACCTGTTTTATAGCACTTTCTTAATTGCTGTAATCGAAGAGTCTATAAGGACAAGCCTGCAGGTGCAGTAGGATCACTATAACCCACTTATTGTATTCATTTATTGGCTTGCATTTCCTCCCTGTTTCTTTCTTTGCATGTGTATGGAACATGTCTCGTCTCTAGGCTTATTTTTTTTTTAGTGTGGTCCTACAGACTGGAGCACAATGAGCCCCATATCTCGAGTCTCCAGCTGCTGCTGTAATACAGATAAACAAATGACTAATAATAATACAGCCAGATAAATAAAATACACTGCCCTGATATGAACTACTGCATCAGTTAGGCAATTTCCGCTCAGTAGTAATTTCTCTCTCAGGGTACTAACCCACCAAAACAAAGCGAGTTGTTTTTTTTTTTTTAACTCTTCATTACTCTGTGTGTTAATTTAATCTACTAATTTTTAATAGGAAATCATTATTAAATATTAAAATTAAGCAGCCAGATCTGACATAATTTCAAATTGTGATATGATAATCCAGAATTTGTGAATTACTGACTGGAAGCCAGACACTGATTTATAACCCTGGGTCTCTTGAGACATAACCCAGGCTCATAAGCTGTCCCTGAGTAACAGATTTTACATTTAGTCTTCTGACTTCACTGAAATCCGCACAGAAACTCTTTTTCTTTGGTCCAGATTCACCTACTTGGGTCACACACAAGACATCCCAGCTGCTGTATAGCTGCCATAGCTTTAGTTAGCTTTTGAGATCTGTCTGGTTTTGATGGCAGCATAGGGATTGATATAAACCGCCTGCTTTTTGCCAAATCACATCTCCTTTAAGGGCTACACTTTCACACTCATGGAAGGCGTTTTGCAGAGCTGTGTATCTACTAATAAGGGCAGTCCCAGGAGAAGTTTTACCTTTTCTTACTCCTAGACACACACCATGCAGATCTTAAGACAGTTTTGGACTCCGACCAAAAAAAAAAAGTAACTGTAAAGTTAGTTTTGGATTTAATTTTAGAAAATATACATTTAAACATCTTGCTGAATATCACTAGAATACTATCAACATTGAGCAACTGTTATTCCAAGTTTGTGAAACAGTTGAGTTGTGCAGAGTGGGAAGGAAGAGGATGGTACCTTTATTCTTCTCTAAATGGTAACTGAGAGGAATTCTGAACTGAACCTTGAAAGTAATCAAAACCTGTAATGCTTTTATGTCAAGAGAAAATACAAATTAATGAAAGAAAATATGTTCTAGGAAATATTTCCTAATGAGATTCGTTTCTGAAAGGAATTTATTCTTACTAGGTTTTTTGGTTCTGTTTTTTTAATCCTAAGGAGTTTTTGGGAAAAGAGAGGGGATACTATAAAGGATCTGTACAAAGGAAAGTGAAGTGCACTGTCGTGGTTTTACCCCAGCCGGCAGCTGAGCACCACGCAGCCGCTCGCTCAGTGCCCCCATGGGGAAGGGGGAGAGAATCAGAAGGGTGAAAGTGAGACAGCTCATGGGTTCAGATACAGACAGTTTAATCAGTGAAGCAAAAGCCGCGTGCACAAGCAAAGCACAAGGAATCCATTCCCCACTGCCCACGGCAGGCAGGGGTTCAGCCATCCCCAGGGCAGCAGGGCTCCGTCACGCATAATGGTTTCTCGGGAAGACAAACGCCATCACTCTGAACGCCACTGCCCCCCCTTCCTCTTCCCTCAAGCCCCTTACAAACCGAGCATGACGTCATATGGTATGGAATATCCCTTTGGTCAGTTGGGGTCAGGTGTCCTGTCTGTCCCCTCCCAACTCCCCGCACACCCCCAGCCATCCCACCGGCAGGGTGAGAAGCAGCAAAGGCCTTGGCTCTGTGCAAGCATCGCCCAACAACAACAATAAAAGTATCTCTACGCTATCAGCATTGTTTCCAGCAGAAGCCCAAAACTTAGCCCCATACTTGCTACTGCAAAGAAATTTAACTCTCTCAGCTGAAACCAGGACAAAACCCCACTTCCTCAATTTGGAAATGTAAAGGAGGCACCTTCTCCTCTCAACTTTTGCATTACAAAGCCACGGTTGACTCATTCTTGGTACTCTTCTGTTTCTCATCTTCAAAATTCAGCTTTTCACAGGAAAATTTCACAAGACAAATACAGGCTCTACCACAGCAAATTCTGGCCTATTTTCTACTGAATTTCGTTTTAAAATGTCTGTTGCCTTTTAGTGGCTAACAGCCTTCAGGTGACAACCCTGATCATGGGCAGGTGGCACAAATCACTATGGAAAACACTTGATGCTGCAGCTGAAAATTGGTATTTATTTGCCAGTTATTGTGCAAATCCCATCTCAACCTGATGTGATGTGATGGTTTTTGGCAATGCTGCCCAACCTGGGGCAGCATGAGAGAGCACTGGGGCTCTGCAGTGGGTTCCCCTGCTGCTCTCTTCATCCCCATGCCAAAGTGCAGCTGCCTGCCTGGGGCAACCATTGTTGCTATGACCAGGGTCTGCTTTGGGACCAGGACATCTATCAAGATCAATTCTACCTTGGCTGCCACCATAACATCACCAGCACAGTCCCCCATACACCAAATCCACTGTGTCCATGTTCTCTCCAGCTCTACGTCATCAGCACCTCCCTGCTTTTCCACATCTTCCAGCAGGTGATGGTAGAGGTTGCAGTGGGGATGTCTTCTCCTCCCTGATCAGTTGTAACCCTGCATGCTTGGGATGATCTGGCAGAGCAAAGCTGCCCTGCCTGCAGAAAGCTGTCCATGCCACCAGATTGGGGTTTCTACCTCCTAATAGGCAATTCTTTCCCCTTCACCTTGGACGGGGGACAGCCTCCCAACCATGCCACTCCAATTTGGTCCAACACCAGTCACAGGAACAACATTTCACTCTGTGGCTAAGGAGAAGGGAAATACCCATCAGAGGAGGACTGGGGAATTTGTGGGTTTTGGCACAAAAGACTTTCAGAGCTGAAAGCATTGCAATGGACTGGGTTTCTAGGGATGGAGAGAGAAAAAGATAGAGAGAATTTCCTCTCCTAGAAGAGAAGATACATGGGATCACCTAGATTCTGCTGTTTGATTAAATCAAAGTTTGGCATAACTGAGTCGTATAATACAGACATTGCCAAAGGTAAAGGTGGACTGTCTTTTAAATGTTTTACACTCATCTATGTACATTCATCATGATTTCAAACCTACAGTAAATAAAGGAGAAAATACTATTGCCTACTTTTATGGTTCTCACTTCTTGTTTTTGCTGGCACTTCCTCAGATTCTGACATAAGTTTCTGACTTTGTTTTAGAAACAAGGCTGTTCCTCATGATTGGAGAGAAAAAGATGAAAAGGTTAACCCTAAAGCCAAAATGCAGAAGCCACGCCAAGCAAATCCAGTGTTTATCTTCATTTCACAGCTCATTTTTTAAGTCTATCCTGAGATTTGGAGAGCTGATCCAACATTTTTCATGTTCAGTATTTTCAATGTGGTGTATGAAGTACATCAGGAAGGTAAGCGCTAAGCGCACTGGACTTCTGGCAACACTGGGTCTGCCACAGAGAACACAGGAAGATTTTAGAAAGAAAATCGTAGCACAGTGTGGACAAATACTGTGTGTGCTTTGCTGTGCTTCTGTCTTTGACAGCTGACGAGGTAATAAACCTGGCATTCTTTAGATTTTTCCTAGCTTTTCTATATAAATGTGTGTTCTTGAAGTTCAAGAAAACTCAGGTAATTGAGTGGAACAGCTCAGCACGAGCAATTAGCATGCACAATTCTCCTTTAACTCTTTCTTCACTCAGGCACATTTGTACTGACAGTGCTAAGTGACATGAGTTTAGTTTATCATCTGCTGATTTTATCATTTACGTTGTCATTAGTGTATATATATATAGATACTAGGAATTATCAGGAATTAGAGATATAACATAGTGGATACCTCGGTAATTTCCAATTTTCATTTTAATAATTATTCAAAGCAGAACTTTCTGTGGACTCTAACCCAGCAGGTTTTGGTCTGCAGTTGACGGACTCCTGCTAGCCCCAGCAAGCTGTGGCCATCCTGGAGTCCCTCTGAACAGGATCGCATACTGCCTTCGGTGGCAACAGTTTATACAGTGGTCCCCAGATATTTTTGTAATACTAGGCTGCCCTTAATCCTCACAATTTCATGTGCCGCACTATGAAACACGTCACCAAGCCTGTCAGTAAAAGTGTGGCTGCCGAAAGCAAAGTTTGCCCATTCTAATGTCATCCAAGTGTTTCACAAAAAGAAAAAAATACATTATGCTTTACTGAAGACAGTGTGAACGCAAAAGCTGGCCAGTCCCAGTAACGTGGTAACGCTTTGCGAATGCACCCAGCGTGCATTTGTAGAAACCTGGAACTTAGTCGGACTGACGCACCTCTCCTGGGGGACACAGTCACACAGAAACATTTGAAAAGCAGGAAGGAGATGTAAATACATTAAACCTTCACGCTGATTCTTTTCTGATTTGGAACTTTTGTGTGCTTTATTACGCAGTGTTTAGTCACAGTGTCTAAATAAAAGAAGCTGTGCCTAAATATAAGGAACCAAGGGCCAGCATTTTTGTCATGCCCAGGGTGGGGCTTGACCATACTGCAAGATAAATCTCTGTGAATTAGAACCACTTAAGCACAAGAGTAATGTGCTGCCGTTATACTATGTTACTTTGAATAAAACCTTGGGGAATGTGTTTAAGTCCCTCATTAGGCTAGTGATGAAATTCATAAAATAACGAAAAAAAACAAAATGAAAACCTGAAGACAGTTCCCCTTGTCCCTGCTCCAGGTACCTTCTCATGGTTGAAACAGAAACCATGAATGACTCCAAATGAGGCAGATGCCCAAATTTATCAGTGTGCTTCTTTACAGGGCTTTAGGCAATGTTAGACATCTCTTTTCTGGCACAAATAGCCATAGATTGGTCTTGATTTATGAGTTACTTTAGATACTGGTTTTGTGCTGCTTTGCATATTGCCCAAACAAAGATGTTACATCTGTTTCATTTAAAATTCCAAACACAGGCTTACAGCCAAGCTTCAAACCAGTTCCGAGGAGTTAGCAGAACTAAGCATTGACTTATTCCTTTGTATTTTGAAAATGCTATTAATTTTAATGCATTTGTCAATGTAAGTATTTAGTAAGTTTTTAGTACGGTCATTCTGAAAAATCGCCTCTCAGGACAATATTTTCCTAAATTATGTAGTCTGTGAATCATTATTTTCAACAGTTTTGCATAAACCAAGCAGCTGAGCTGAGGCCACAATAAATTGTCTTTATCCTACTTTGCATATTAATTACTGTAATAACTGTGACACTAGTGTTGTCCATACTACTTCAGACTGCAGGGAGGTTATAATTCAGTTTTAATAGTTTAAAACAACTCTTTGCTTTACCAATGACAGGTTTGCTTGTTTTCATTTAGTATGTTATATTTTGGAATGCACAAATAATTTATTTAAATAAAGGTATATACAAACATGATGAAGGAAAACCTCTACAGAATTCAGTACAATGGCTGCATGCACTGGGAATGACGCTATGATTTGCTTCATAAGCGTGGAGTATGAAGTGAAAACTAGGAAAAGTTCGGACGGTGTGCTGAAAATCCCATCACCACATCGAGGGGTCTTCAAACCTGCAATACATATCATGAACAAAAAAAACCCATTAAACACATTTTAAAGCCACTTCTGAATAATCCAAAGTTAGAACTACCTAAAATTTTCATTTGAATGGTAGCAGCAATAAGGAATACATATGCATATTTGCCTTTGAAGATTGTACGTGTAACTCCCGTCAAGGCAGAGCCATCCTGGTTGGCCAAATGTCTATGCTTTGTACCAGAATTTGCCCCTTCATACTGCTGCCCAGATGGCATGTTTTTACACCACCAAGACTCACTGCAAAGCTGCTTTATGCCATGAAGTAGCACTTACTGAAATTCAGCTAGAAAACTATGATATGTTGAAATAGAAACAGAGATATTTTTTACTCTTAGTCGGGAGTAAACCATTTCCAAAGAGAATTCACTGAGCCAAAAAAAAACCCAACCAACCACCACAAAACCCACACATCATGTTTTTAGCACCTTCAAACAAAACAGAAGTCCACAGTCACCATCCCAAAATATTATTATGGTATTTCACTGCTCAATATAGAACATTTGAAATACATGTTGAAAGGGGTGCTGAGGGCAGGATTTGATCTAGAGGTCCTCTGCTTGCAAATAGTTGTTCTGTCTACACAGAAAGAAAGGCAACAAGTTGGAGAACATGGAGAGAGACCAGAGGAAATTTGCCAGCTCAAAGTTGGACATCAAGTCTTGATTAAACATCTAGTCTGCCTCCACAGTCAGTGGAGAGACACTGACACCATGAGAAGGCAATTGACCCTGTCCTAAATGGAGGGCTCATTCTGGAGATACCCATCCTTCCAACCGACTGCAAAGGCAGTGTAGACAACAACTTCACACTAGACACCTAACTTTTAAAGAGGCAGAAGTAGGGGAGCCACATCCTGTTATTGAGTATTAAAGGTTTTGTCATGACTCCACAGGATCAGATCAGAAACATGACACCTCACATGCTTTTGTCATAAGAACGTATTTGTATTCAGGTCAAGGTGCCTCCTTTTCTTATTTTTTAACTGATTTCTAGAAGAACCTCTCTAAACTTTCTTCATGCAGTCAGACACACACCTAGACTGCAAAATACTTTGGGACATGTTTTAGTCAGCAAAAGTGAAATGTCAAACAGGGCCAGCCAAGCTGAATACAATTAAGTTTTTTACTAATACCTCAATGTTTAGCTACAAAGTTCAGTTCCTGAGAACTCACGAAGTGTGCCTCTGTCACTGATTCACTGAGTGCAAATTACATCTGCTCAGTAACTGGCTGCATATCTATTTCCAAAACATATACTTCATTAATTTAAGTTCAGAATAATACCAGCCTGCCTTTAATTCATTTAGCCTGACTTCTTCCAGGAGGGAGGTTTAGGCAACTGTGCTATACCTGGTCACATCACACCACAGCACAGGCTGCCCACATCTGCCTGGCTTGCCTAAGTTCTCCACCAGCTTTCAAACCCTCTGGACAATTTCAACCAAGTCAGAGAGGGATACAGATGTCTCAGAGATATTAAGTTCCTGATGTGCCGTGAAACACTGGACTGGGTAGAAAGAAGATTCAATTATGTCCTCCACATGGAGGAAAAAGCTGGAGCAGCATTCAAAATCCATACTGGGTTTTATCCTAGAAAACATATCCATAGGAAACTAAACATCATTGTTCCCAGTTCTCGCATAATTGTCATCGATGAATGACAAATACCATACTCAGTGTAAAGTGCTGTTACAGGGGGTATGAAATAAAAATCTGTTCCTCATCAATTCTTGATCTTAAATGCTGACTAGTTTGTTATTTTGCTCATGAGTTTTTGCTCCCTGGTGTGTTATAAATAGCATTAAATTGAAACAATAATAATAACCATAAAGTTTTGTTATGAAGGGGTGAAAATTACAGAGAGTATTAGACTTTGTACTACCCTGTGTGTTGCCTCAAATTCATGGCAGCGGAAATTTCCCATTATGCGAGGGCTCTGCCTTGTCATTACCAAACACAAAATAGTCTAATACATTTCACTGCACTCCATGCAGGTTTTTTACATAAGCATCTGCAGAGAAAACTGCATCCCCACAGCTGCGGTTAGTCATCAAACCAGAAGTCAATGGTGTCCCTATGCGCAGAACTGCGAGTCTCGTGGACAACCCCCCCTTGAGGGCTGCAGAAATTTTGGTCACCTTTCAGTGACAAGATCAGGCCCTAGGTTCAGTGCTACAGATTGTCATGCTTAAGTACTTAACTAGTCTAATTGAGCCGTTGCACAGCCGATGAAAAGTGCAGAGCATTTGCTCGTAGACTCCTGAGACAACTGCTATGTAAAACATTTGTTTCTGCAGTAGAAGTATTATCAGCGAACTTCAGGCTATCAGGAAAGGCTTAAACTGAGCTCATTCACGCTTGATTGTGAGTAAAATTAAAACCAGTATTTTCTTTCACGAGCCAAACGTCCCCCTGTATCTTACTTTTTCAACACACTTTACAGCTGTGTAAACTGTAGTCACTACTACGGCATCTTAGATTATATCTAAAGTGTCATTACCTAACTAGATAAATGCAGTGTGTACATTCGAGATCCCTCTGTTGGTTGAAACACCAGTGTCACTTTAAACCAACTGCAAATGGAAATACAAAAGCCTTTTTCCTCTATGTAAAATACCAGGTACAAAACCAATGGGAAGAATTGCATTTTAAAGACTAGTCATAGCTTTGCATTTGAGTATAAGACAATGTATGTGCATATTTACTGGTCGTACTTCTTTGGAGGAAAAATTTAAACCTGTTTGAGTACAAAGGAGTAGAAATATGCCATTTTGGGGGCTCTAACACGTAAGTGAATCATCATCAGGCATCAGCGTACAATTCTCTGTAATAAAGCCCAGTATGGAGCAAGCATTGTGCGAATGCTTCCCCCTTCCTTGAAACAGCAGGTATGGCCTGCTCAAAATCAGGGATATTGGACTATATTATATCTAGTAAGGCATTTCTTGCATTCATAGATGGTGCTAGCTCGTAACGAAAAAAAAAGAAATTAAACATGTTTTTTTTAAGGACATGTTTATTCAGCTGTTGGTGGCATATGCTTTCTCCCTGTGAAACACATTTACTGATAACAAATGGAACTGTTAAATCTAAATGAGAAGTGAAAGCCACCACAAAACCTATTCATACGTACCTGGATCTAGGAATATTTTCTGTGCTTTCCCTCAACAAGAGGTCTGAGATCAGTGTCTCTGGGCTTGATCTCTTTCCATATCTAAGGATAGAGAGAATAAAAGTGGGGTTTTTTGTATATGCCAGTTTTCAAAAATGAAGATTAAATACAGAACCATTAGACAAATCTTTTCAGAAGAATTGAATAGAGCAGACATAAATACAACTTTCCAGCAAGTATTTTAACTTAACCTGATTTAGCCATGTGACCAAACGTTCACTCTTCAGTACATCTTTGGATATTTTTTTCCCATAATCATGTTACATGATAGCATTGAGAAACTCTGAATACTTCTCAGTTCGATGGCTGTTCCTGGATACTCAAAGACCTTGCACCTTACTGATGTGAGCGTGGAGGAAGGGAGAGGAAGCTCTGCACAACACGACCTGTGAGTATGTCATTCCTATCTACAAACCCAGTCCCATCATCTCATTAACTTTCGCACTGGTTTAGATGTTACTGTATTGTAAATGAGGAATCAATTTTATCTAAGTGAATAGAAAACTAACTCAGATGTGCTGTATTATCCAAGGAACCAGCCAAGATTTTCTAAGACATCTGGTGCGTCGGGGGCTGCCCAACACATAGCACATTTGGTTGGAAAAATTCACCTACCTCAAAGTAATCATCACTTTTGCACTATGTGGGAAAGAAAACTTTCTAAATCATAGTTCTTCAATTAAATGGGATATCGCTGGCTACCTTTGTCCTATACTTACACAGTAGCTAGCTTTCTGCTGCTTTTTTTTTTTTTAATCCTGAATACTATACACTGCTCAACAGTTAAAAGTACTGCAATTCCTGGTTCTTGGGAAGGAATTTGTTCTCTTTCCCTGAGAAAAGCGAAGCGACAATGAGCAGCCAGCTTGACAGACACTTCATCACTATAAGGATTCATTAGCCTAACAGTGATAACTACAAGCAATGCTCCCTTGGTTGGAAAGAATTAAGATCATGGTTTGTAACTTGTGTATGTGATTAGTCTGAATCACAAAGTACATTAACAGATAACAGCTTTCTGAATGCTGCTTGAGTGAAATTCTGATTCCAGAGAAATTAAAGGTGTAATTAAGGACTTAGATTTTATCCATTGCTATCAAGATGTTTCCTCAATTGCTTGATCTAAATTTTGGGGGAAAAAAACCTTCCAAACTATATTTTAAAAGCTAGCAGGCTTACCTGTTGATGGCATGACTTAACTAAAAAGTGCAAACATATCTCACTTCTAATTTTATTCAACTCTTTGTATTTGTACATGGCCCTAATCATTTTAGTACATCACCTGTGCTCCAGAAAGACAAAGCATCAGTCTCAGAATTTTAAAGTAAATGCCTTAATCTAAACTGACTGAAAGCAGGTATCCAAAAAGAACCAGTCAGACACAGTAAAATGCTATTACAATAAAGCAATCAAGCATGATGCTGAATCAAATACCTTGCACTCCATCACCACAAAGGGATTTCTTTTTTTCTAGTTCCCTATTCCAGTTAATATGTATGTGACCCGGAATTCAACTGAGGGGGATTCTAATTTGCTGTTGTTTTTAAGAAATGGATTTAACAGATCAACATCTTGCTCCAACAGCTCACACTTGAGCAAAACTCCCGCTAATCTCTTGGAAAGTTGTCTGAATAAGAAATGGAAAGCAACCCTCCAGATTGCAGAGATGACTCAAACCATGAAGACAATTCTCTTGGGGAGATACCTTTTATGTAAGTCCCTTTAGCTCCTTGGCTAGACCAGCGCTGCTACCTGTGCTGAATGGACCCACCACGTCCTCACACAGCAAAGCTGCAAATGAGGCGGTCGCGGACTACAACCAACCGGGGTGGCTGAGGAGCGTCTGCTTTTCCTGTGTCAGGTGACTGAGCCTCCTATCTGCCCCGTAATTTTGCCACTGGGAAACCACTGTGCTACAGTCATAATAAAAAGAGGTCATGGACAGCATGGCCAGCCCTGAAAGCAATGCCTCGGTACAAAGTCAATCTCTTATTGAAACAAGTGCCTGGGGAGATCTTTGCTCCAGCTGCTTCGTGCTTGCTCCCTGTCTACCTTGACCAGCTTTGAGACAATATGAACACAGAAAGCCAGGCCTTTATTTGCTGCTTGCAAATAAGAGAAACACTTTTCTCAAATATTGTCACTGGTTTAAAAGAGTGAGGCTCTAAGTTTTGTGAAAATACCTGGCCAGGTTTTATGGTCAGCCTGATACATCAAGGCCTATTTTTCAGGCATGCTGGTGATGCGTGCATGATGTACTCAAGATGAAGTCAAAGGGATCTAATATTAAACATACTTATTCTGATTAGGGACGTGGTATCTCTGACTCTGCAAAGTCCTAAAGCTTCCTATGAAAACTCGGGTCTTGGGAACCAAATCCCATTGATGCCCGAGGCTGGCAATGGGAGCTGAGGGATTTCAGAGACATCTTGTGAGTTTGATTCAGAAAATTCCCAAGAAAATCCAAGCTCTTAAGATCTGCTCCCTTTCACATTAAAGGGTGTTGACATGAAGTGAGAGCACCAGTACTGCCTAAGTCAGACACACTTTCGTATTCTCTGCCCTGCCTACGGTTCAAGCCATTTCCAGTAGGAATGGCATTACTGTTTTGCGAAAGCACAGGGGAGTCCCAGATTCAAGAACAACCTATGACAAAAAAAAAAAGGGAGAGGGCCTGTTGGCAAGAGCGGCTACAGAGAGTACCAAGTAGCAGAAGTAAGGGTGATTCAAAGAAAAATGGGCTCTGAAAAAAGCCCCCAGAATAGCGCAGTAGAGGAGTATGAGACAAGAACCATGGGATTTTTTTTTAAGGCCAGAGGTGGGACTAATCCAGAGACACACACATCTGCAGGGTAGGAGTCTGCGGCTGTGCTAGTCACCTTAGGTTCTCTTTACACTCATGAAGACCTGGCTCCTAAGAAACAACAGTTCTCACCCAAAATGAGAAGTCTGAATCAGGCCTGGTGATGTGCACCCTACGATAACTGTTTCCCTCTACTAACCTCAAAGCGGTGTAAAGCTGATGGGCACAGATGTCTAAATCTAAGTGTGACAGATCTTAAGGAGAAAGATCTTAAAGGAGAGAATGAGCAAAGCAGCCCCACAGACAAGGGCTAAAGACAAGAAGCGAAAGATGGTCTGGAAGGAAGAAGCTTCCTGGGAGCTGGGCTGAAGACCCTGTGGGTCACAGTAGCTGACAGGGAATGACACTCAAATGTTTTGGTTAGGCCAGAAGCAGAAGCCAGGAGGATGAGCCAGAAGGTTATCGTAATCACAAGAACATCAAACAAGAAAAGATAGATGAATCTAAAGAGGAAAAAAGAATCAATTTCATCCTTTCCCAGCATGCTCTTACTGCTACATCTCCCCACTTGCACAGTGACCAGGCACCAGGTCTGGCAAGAGGCTGAGCACAGCGTGCTCACATGTCCTCGGGAGGAACAGGGTGACCCCCTGGACCACTCCGTCTCCCCCTCCTTACAGGGCTCCTGAGCAGCACTAAGCACAAAAGCAGAGGCAAAAAGCTGAAACAAGACAGAAAGCTTCTGACACATCTGCTGAAACAGACCGAATCATTCTGACTGGTCCAAAATGCTTCAGAAGTTATTGATTCGTTTTGGGAGTGACTGTGTCACTGCCGAAACAGGGAACCTCCAGGAGCTCAGTTAAGCTTTCCAAATGGAGGCGGCAACTACTTCATTTCTGTGCCGTTAATCCACCAGACAGTGGAAACAGCACACCCCTTTTCTTTTTTTTTCTAATTAACTTATGTAGTCAACTTTTAAATGTATCAGGAAGTTGCCATTGGGGTGATTTTTTTCTGCCAGCTTCCTTGTACTTCCAGGTCAATTCTGTTCCCTTTAAATATGAGGGATGTGTGGGAAATCTAGGTGAAACCTGAAGAACAAAATTTAAACAGCATTGTTTCATCCATCAGCAACAATAACTGGTTTGGTTTGTTTCATAACTCAGATCCACACAGAAGAATGAAAGCAGTCTCACCCTCCGAGCTGTGTACTTGCACCCCAGAAATGAAGAAAAAAGCTACAGAGTCAACATTAAAGCAAGTGGAGGTTGAATAGAGGAGTTTTCATTTGTTTGGTTTTAAATATGACCTTGGGTTGGACTGGAACCACCTTTGAAATCAGAGATGAAAGAAACAAGAGAGATGAGAGACCAGCCTGGAGATCCCACTGCCCACAAGGGAAAAGGGCAGCAGGGACAGAACTCGAGGAGCAAATTATTTTAACAGTAATCTAGACAAAAAGTTATCCGAGCACAGGCTATCACACAGGAGCATGCCGTACACATGAGCAAGTTGTGACTATTGCTTTAAAAGTCCAGGACAGAAGAACTGTATTTCTATCAGCCTCTTGATCTGTGTTACGCGATTAGTGTGCTGGCAGGCAATGTCATGGGTTTGCTGGGAAAGCTCTCAGTTACGCGATAGCCTCCCTTCTAATTTAATTCTTCAGACTTTGAGAGGGACAAATGAAAGCGTAATTTTAGACCTCTCATCTGGTTTTGATATTAAAGAAATAGATAAATATGTTTAACCTCTTCTGGGTCACACACTGTTCGGGGACCTCAGGGGAAACTTCTATTAATCACACAGTCTAAACTCAACAGATGCTCCCAAAGAAAACGATTTTTTGTAGTAATTTGCACTTTTTTTTTCAAACTGACCCTTTACTGCTACTTTAACAAGCAGAGTCAACCCCAGTTTGAAAAAAAAAAAAAAGCCGGATTTGGGTCACACTCTTTTCTCTTCCAGCTTGGGCTTGGGTTCTTGCTTGTGCTCTTGAGAGAGTTTTTGTTAGAACTAGTGGGTTTTTCAGCACTCAGAGCTGCATGAAGTAGCAGCTGCACAAAGCATCTCAACTCCTACAACTCCTCAGCAAGGCGAGAGGGGCACTTTTTCTCCTCAAAATCTTCATTAGAGTCAGTGGCAGCAGCAGAAGTGGGAAACTACTCCCGCTGCCCTGTCTAACTCTCTCCAGTTGCCAGATTAGTTCTGTTTTCTCTCCCTCTTGGGGGGCCCTCCCCATGCACACTGCGCTGTGGTTCATGCTCCTGCCTACCAGCCTGTCTGTGCCAGGGCCAGAAAGGACTAAGAGGGACGAGGCAGTGCCGACACACTGACCCTTCTGCCAACTCGGGTGGTGGAAATTCAGCTCTCGACCCAGAGGCAACTCAGGGGTGCACGGCTCTCCGCCACATCTTTCTCCGTTTTGGTGGGGGCAAGGCAAGACACCCAGGTGTGAGGGGACACCCCACTTTCCTCCCCTCCACCTCACCACGGAAAAAGGCAGCCCAGGGAGCGGGAAAAGGGGATGCTGGCCGGGCCGCTCTGCCTACCTCTGCCTGGTGATGAGGTTGATGTAGTGCCTCAGCGCCGAGTAGTACCTGGCCATGTCCTCTGCGGGGGCGTCCTCGCCGGGGCTGTCCGGTTTGGAGGGGTACGCCTCTGCCAGCGTCCCCAGGCAGACCAGCAGCGACAGGGCGAAAGTCAGCACCGACACCCACAGTCTCACGGTGCCCTGCATCTGCACGGCGGGGTGGGATGGGGGAGAGCCGCCGTCAGCTCCCGCCCCGACGGCGGGAGCGGTGCGGCTGCCCCAGCGTGCCCCAGACC
>VWZZ01000341.1:858268-991880 GCA_013399095.1 Psophia crepitans
CGGGCGGGACCGAGGGGGCGGCAGCCACCGCTGCCCCCGCCGCCCTCGCACCGCCCCCGTAAATCCCACTCGAGGGTTGCAGCCGGGCTCTGCCGCCGGGCTCTGCGTCTGGCCACGCGTGTCCCGGGTCCGGCTGTGGGAGCCCGGGTACCCGTCGCAGTGACGCCTCGGTACCGCCCGGTGCCCGAAGCCGGCAAGGGAAGGGGGGCGAGTGTGGGGAACGAATTCACCCCACTCCTATGGCACCGGGGGGAACCAGGCTTGAGCTTCTTAGCAGGACTGCTGCCAAAAACAAAGCCACGAGAGCAAGACGGTTTGGGGCAACCAAAAATCCCACATCGGTGCCACAGGTTCAGACATCGTACCTGCTAAATGGGTGAATCTTGAGGCTGAACTCCCCAGGGAACTGGCGGCAGAGCTGCAGCAATGAAACTGCCTCCCTCTGCCACAGAGACCTCTGCACCCCTGCCCGGGGCTACCTTCCGAGTGACTTTGCTAAAGTGACTTTATCCCGAGCCACATGCCACAGCAAACAGCTCACCAGTGTCATGGGATCAGCCAGCCTTTCCAGTACCTGTCCTGACCCAAGGGAACCTCTACTGAATCTGGGACACGGCAGCTTCTCTCAGCGACATGGGACTACAGCCAAGGTGCCAGACTTACCTGTCCCCCTAAACTTGCCCAGACCTAGAGTCACGGGGAGACATGGGCGCCCTGACAGTGGTCTGATTCCTCTCACAACAGAGGTCTGGAAGTGGGCATCTTCCAGTAACAGCCCTTCTCCCCTGATTCCAGCAGCAGCCTAGGCGACTAGGCTAGGCTAGGCTAGTCACCTGACTGCCAGAGGGCTTGAAGCTGGGTGAGATACATCTAACCCAAACAAAGCTTCAGAATTTGTTGAAGAGTTTGGGAGAGTTGGAAACTATTCATACATGTTAGTTAAATTAATTCTTTAGAAACAGGCAGTTTGATTAGCATCTTGATGACCAATGACTAATTTCAGCTGGAATGACAAATAATGACTCTGATTATATCTTAATTTTACTTTAATTTGAGGGTAAAATAACAATCAAACAAGTAAGAACAGACTGACAGAAAGCTTTAAGACATATTCTAAAATTATATCATACACATACTACTATAAATGTAGTTATTAATTTCCATAGTAATTATCATATGCAGTTATTGGCTTAATAATAATAATCCAGAAGAACAATATTCATTAACAAGAGCGAAGCCAGAAATCACTTTCATCACTCCAGAAACAGAATCTCAACGTTATCTTAAAAAAAACCCAAACAAACAAACAAAAAACCCCCAAACAACAAGAACAAAAAAACCCTCACAAAAACCACCTAGCAAATGAATGGCTCTTGTGCTGTGCAAGGAAGGTTGCTGGACTATGTCCTTTTCAAGCCATGGAAGCAAAGAAAATTCCAGAGCTCTTAATGTTGAAAGATATTTTGGAATGTTCATGACTCCACAGCGCACTGACCACAAACCTTACAGCACAATTACAGGCTCCCTTCTGTCACATACTGAGTGATGAATTTTAATGCATGCCAATAACTTTCCATGCCACAGCCAGCAACTCTGGTTCCTAATTTCAGCAAATCTGTGCACAGGGTGACATCACATCTTACCAAGTGGCCTCACTGCATCCCCACGCTATCTGTCCTTTCACCAGCAGCGCTCCTGCACATTCGGTGGTGACGTTGGCTCAACAGAAGCAGCTGATGTGACAGTCTGATACCTGTGACACTGCAAATAACCCAGAGAGCAACTGTGTTCTGGCTCCATCACTTCCCCTTTGTCACGCTGAATCCAATAAGCTGCCTAATCCAAAGCTTGCATTGATTCAGTTTATCAGCTTTTATTGGGTGTAGGGCACAAGGAGGGACAGCACCAGAGACTGAAGCATCTGGGAAGGTGTGCCAAGATGACAGCTCTCACTAGCTTCAGCCTGATTCTGCCACAACCATCTCCCACCAGCTCACAGGACTGGGGGTGACTTTCTCACCATTAACCTCTGTGAAAGAGGTCACTTAAAACTGAGATTGCTTCTCTCCCACTAGCACCACTATTTTTACATTATCAGTCTTCAGGGCAGTTCAAAGGGAGAGGAATGAGCTAACAGACTAGCAAGCAGAGCAAGACAAACGTGAAGTCTGGCATCCACATGCTTGCTTGGGCTATAAGGAGGCAACATTTCCCCAACACAGGTATGGCTGTATTGCTTGACGCAGCACTATGTCATGCTACTGTGCCCTGACACAGACCACCACCTGAGCAGTCAGCTGTTGACATCTCCAGGAACCCTGGACAAGTCTCTGCTCTTTTCCTAGTGTTGAGGTATGAGCAGTGAGCTGCTCCCTCCCAAGAAATTATTAACAAATCATACCTGCTAAGTCCTGCTACAAAACTCTGAAGCAACAGCTCCCCACAAAAATAAGGAATTGACCACAATAGCAGTCAGTTTGCTTCACAGCATGAGGAGGAGCCAGGAAAGACCTCTCAGAAGGAGGAATCAAATTTGCCTCCCATATGATACAGCAGTTTCTGTAACTGCAGGCTGCCTGGCAGGGTCTGGGGAGAGGTTTTCTTCCTCACAGCACCATGACCCAAATTAATTAATCTGTTGTGTCTTGTCTTTGGATGAAATAGCGTCTCCTAGCTTGTGCTGGGTTTGGACTCACATCCCCTCTCTGAGTTGGCTTAAAGGTTCATGAGGTGTCAAACTCCACCACTCTTGCCGCACATGCAGAATAACACTTCTTTCTGTACAGTTACAGCATTTAATCTGTGAAACCCAAAACACTGAACCCAACATTTTAATCCATATGAAAGCAAATTTACAAGTGGGATGCAACGTCTTAGGTGGAAATTATCCCACTGTTAATTCCTGCTGATGCTTTAAGGGCCAAGAGAAACACTCTGAGCACCCCCACAAAGGCTGTGGTTCTGGAAAGACAGCCTGCCTTCCACAGAGCCTATTTTTGTAGCAGTATTGAGACACTGCTAAGCTCCAGCTTATGTCCCATTCCATCATTTAAGACGAATCATACACCTCAGAGCTTTCTTGAATCCAGAAACTTTCATGTTTGGAGCCATCTGGTAAGTTATTTTAAAAGTTTCTGCTCTTTTCTTTTGTTTTGAAACACTGAAAATCTACACAGGCTCATCCAGTTCCTACCATAAAACACATCTTCAGCTTAAATGACATAGATAAAACATACCTGGACACATAACATAAACATCAGTACAATCCCAATGCAACAAATACTGGCATTTTTAAATTGATAAAACAAACCCTATACCTAAAGTTACAGACATATATAAGCTCTGGTATATCAGTGAGACTGAGTGTCCCTGGGTCGCAGTGATCTTAATAGGTCTTTTACAAGCGGTCTCTGGAGTCAAGGTCTCCTTTGATGGCACCTGTCGTTGATTATTCCACACGAATGATTGCTAAGCATTGCTGCCCTCAGACGAAGCAGGCAGGCATTTGTATCCCAGCAAATGACAGAGCTGCACTTTCCACAAGGAGCTTCAGGATGGGCTGTAAAGTTGAGCAAGAAGATGGTGAGTGTAGTTGGAAAGAAATGGGTAATACTTAGAGGACCTGATGAAGAATGGATGGGGCTTTGGGTAACCTGGTCTAGTGGAAGGTGTCCCTTCCCATGGCAGGGGGGGTAGAACTAGGTGATCTCTGAGGTCCCTTAAAATAAAAGAGGGGGGATTTAGATTGGACATTAGGAAGAAATTCTTTACTGTGAGGGTGGTGAGGCACTGGCACAGGTTGCCCAGAGAAGCTGTAGAGGCCCCATCCCCAGAAGTGTTCAAGGCCAGGTTGGATGGGGCTTTGGGCAACCTGGTCTAGTGGAGGGTGTCCCTGCCCATGGCAGAGGGGTTGGAACCAGACGATCATTGAGGTCCCTTCCAACCCACACCATTCTGTGGTTCTATGATTCTAAGAAAGTCAGGAAGAGCTGAATGGAGTCAAAGAATGCAGCCTGGGAGAGAGAGAAGTGACATAAGTGCAGCTCAGGAGTGGCAGCACTTAGATATCAACATTTTCTCTTTGCCAAATATTATGGGCTTGCGGATATGCAACCCCTAGCTACACAATAACTAAGCAATCTAGAGCTTGAAGAGTTGTTAACTACGTATGGGAGTTTCAAAGCTCTGAGCAGGTATCAATGCCAGGTACACCACCGTGGGAAAAAAGTGAAAAGGAACATGACAGTCAAACTTTGCCTACATTTTAGCGTCATGACATTTAAAGATTCAATAGACAGCTGTTTAGCCTACAAATTTCAGACTACACAAAGAACAAGAAGACTTCCAAGATATCAACATATTAAAAGAAGATATTGTTCTACAAGCCACATAAATGTGAAAGAAAATTCAAGTAATTTATTCATGGTAATACATACAATTGCATTAAACAGTGGCATGATATTTGCTTTAATTAAAACAAAATTTAGTGTGATTAACTTTGGACAGAGTATTATTTATAGCCTGCTTTCTGCAGTAGGCACGGAATTAAACCTGTTCTTTATTATTACAAGTGCACATAATGTCATTTTCTCACTGAAACAAAGTAAGGTTGTGTGCATCAGTGACCCTAAACTAACATCCCATAATAGCCCATAACAGTCCTTGTTTCAAACACAAGAACAAGATCAATCTCCTAGTAGACGGCAAGTGTTAAAAATAGGAGCCCCAAGAAGAAAAGATTTATGTGGTACTAGAGACTTAGAAATGGCAGATTTTATCAGCTGCTGTTGCCTGTGCTCCTGCAGTAAAAATGTCTCTCTAAAGATTTCCGTAGCTGAGCAAACCTTCCAGAGATGCTGAACGTTTAGGACTGGAAGTTCAGTCAGATAAGCAGCGTATAATTATTCCGTAGTCACATGAATTTATCTGAACCTACTTGGACAGAAAATGGGGCTGTTAAGCTCACAAAATCAGGCTCTCGCAGACTTTACAGTATTGCTGATGTCAGTCTGCCTAAGCAATACTTGCAGAACAGCTTCTCTCAGTGCTTTGATACTTCACACGGATACCCACATTTCCCAACTTTGATGTGTCCCTTTCAGTACTTTTATTTGCCTCCCCCGTACGTCTCAGTAAGAGCTGAATGGAACACACGCTAATCCCAAAGCGACCACCCCTTCCTGTCCTCTTTCCAAGAGACATCCCTGCCAGCCCAGCAAGCGTTACGCAGGTTTTTAACACTCCACCAAAAAGTAGGGCTCTAAGTACAAACTACACGAAAACATAAGAGAAAAGAAAAACCCAACAGATCAAACCAAAGGCCCATCTATCTTGTCCTCAATGGCACCTAAAAGCAGATTCCCAAGACTGTCGTAACAGGAAAAACACATTATATTTTTTTCCCACTACACTTTTCTCAACCTCTAGAAGAATACTGCTTAGGGACTTCCCGGCTAGAAGCTGAGGTTTTGTATGTTATAGTAAATTTTTAGCACCACCAGTCTCCTGTGGCAGAGTCCCACAGCATTCCTGCTCTGGGTTACAGGACAGGAATGGACGTCATCAGCTGGCACCATCCTGCTGTTTCAACATGACAACCTGCTCCTGCATGTCCCCTCTCCCCACAGCTCCAGGACGGTCCAACGTTGGTACCTGGGAGCTGGGTGTTACTCACACACCAAGGCAGTGAGTGCCTTCACATGCCATGGCAGCATGAGACTGCAGGCACCGAGACACCCCACCAAACCACAGACCCATCTGCGTGGCACCTCCTGCCCTCCGGCGGGGAAAGGGACAGGCAACTCTCCCTGACATGAGCTACTTCTGCTGATGCACGAATCGCTTTGTGTGTGAGCTGCAGATCCAAGATGGAACACAAAAAAATTCTTTGCTATTTAAAGCAATATTGTTCACAGCTTCACATCAAAGGCCCTGCAAGCGTTTGACTCACAATCACAGCAACATATGACTGGAAACTGGAAACATAAAACCTGATTTCAGTGGAATCTTATGATGAAAGTTGTTGGTTTTCTTCTCTGAAAACACAGCAGAGAGACTTCTGAAATGCTGCAACAAGGTCAGAGGGGCATCAGCAATTGTCCCGAGGACACACAGTGCAATGCACGGTTTTGACAGGAACACAACGATACCCAAATAAGCAACAAAACCAAACTCAGTATTTGCAACTATAATATTTGTTTTGCTGTACCTTCTTCCCTTTTCCACTCCCCCAGGGCAACAGAAAAACAAAGACAGATTAGTAGGATGGAGATCAGAATGGTACCTCTGGCAACGCGTCTAATGCCGAGACCGAAGTCAGTAAGCAACAACTTACAAGAAGACAGTGGTTTAAAACAAATGAATCAAGAGTTTGTATCAGAAACACAAATTTCTCCACACTGAAAGAAACTGATTTTTTTCATGCGTATAAGATGAGGAGTTGGCAAAGCTGTCATCACTTAAAGACAACCAGAATTACTAGAAGTAACCATTCATTGCTTCAGTGTATGCCTTGACTTCAACCCTGTTAATGAGGGAAATGGGAGAAAAATTGAGTGAAATCCAGACAGGCTACACTGCAACTACTGTGCTGAGTGACTCCGCCTGAAAATGAAGCAAGACTTGCCTGAAACATAAGAGATATCAGAGGCTGATGGGATTGTGCCAAGGACTGAAGAAATCCAATCAGACTTACATGGAGAACTGTCACACATCTTACCTGCAGGGAGTAAATCAGACAGGCAGATGTAAGAAAGACATCTGCAAAGGCTTCTGAAAAACCCTGCTATGTGTATTCATTCACAGAATATTACCACTTACTGATATGTGTACAGAAGTGAATTAATCTACATACAAGGCACTGGAGCTGAAAAACATCCTTATGCTTAAAATGTGGATATTATACACAAAAAACATCTCCTCTCCTAGCAGATTCACAGTCCAAGCACAGTCAGAATTTTTTCCCCGCCAGAAAAAAATCACTTTTGCCTCCTGTCCTGCAACACTGACACAGATGAGAGTTAATTTTATCCTGGATGGTTTCATACTTTTCTATGTGTTGAATGCTTTATTACTTGTAATGGCATGCAGCACAGGAAGCCTCAGGTGCCAAAGTTGCAGCACATTTTAAAAGCAGATCTAAACTTGAAGACAGGGGTGACAGATTGATTAATTCCATGGTAATATAGGATGCTATTTGCCTCTGCTAGCTTTGGCTACCCAAAAAGTAGGTTCCTGCTTTAAAAGGTGGTCCAAGCTCTTGTAATGGACCAAAAAACTCCCAAAACCAGGCAGCTGCAGAGCAATCCACCTAAGATAAATGTCCATCACAACTGGGACCCCACCAGGAGATGCTCCTCTCCCCCTGTCATCTTGAAACATAGAGATCACAGACTACCCGGTCGTGCACAGTCAAAGAAACGAAAAAACAAGCCGCACCCTGGTGACAGGGAATCCTTCACCTTCACAAGGGCTTGGATACCACAGAGGACCACAACAGTTGTCCATACTAGAGATCATTCTTCATTTATACCCTGCCATGCATATTTGAAAGGACAGGCCTAGGATTTAGGAAAGGGTCATACACTTAAGACAGCGTCGTACCGACTGCACTGGTCTCACAGAGCAGGGACACACAGAAAGGTCTTTATACGCTTCTAAAAAAAAGTCAGATGGTCTTAGCTGTGCACTGGCCTGATGCAGTTTGACTATATCTTAGCTAATGGCTGTTCGCTCCTGCTAAATGAATGAGTTCCATCAAATAAACTCCATGTTCAGTCATTAATTCAATTACTCTGACATCAGGAAAGAAATGTTTATCCGTTAGTCTGTGGAGTCTTTTTCCTTGCACACTGATGCAGTTTGGAGCAAAGGAGCATGACAGCTGTAACAGTAAGGGCAGGCTTAGTTTGTATGTAACAAGCATAACAAGAATATGGATTACAAAGTCTAGCATTGAAACATACCTTCTAAAGTTCTTACACTGTTAAAACCAATTATATATCACATTTTAGTTCTTACCATCTCCTCTAAATCCACTCACAGCGCTTTCTGTCAGGCACTAAGGTTGTGGTAAAGTAAATTAAAATACATCTTCAACAAACATGACTGAAAATGGATTCTGCCTGATTTAAACATCATACACTATTTTATTAAAATTACCAGTGATATTATATATGCAAATAGAAGCAATTGAGCAAGATGTGATATAGTGCCCTTCATTCTACTGTTGTGCTGTCTGTAACCTCACCTGTTAATTGTTGCCTCCCGAGACACCGCATAAGTAAATATGGAGTTATCCACTTTGGAATCATGATGAGTATATTTAAGATCTTGCGGAAATGCCTTTCTTTCTGCACTCTCCCATAAGAGAAGGAACAGACTTAAATACTTTTGGCTCCCTCTATGCATTATGCTAACCTCCACTCAAAGCAGGAAAAGACAAAGGGCTTTGTAAGAGCTGAAACGCTTGAATGGGAACCAAATTCTGGGAAGCATCACTGCGGGTCGGATGAAGGGATCAGGTGCAGGCTGGAAGCCAAAGGCAGCACGCTGCCAGCTGTGCTACACATGCAACACCAGGGCTCTACTGATAGCTGGAGGGATGGTCTGCAGAGAAGACAGCAGATCAGGTGCTGACCCTGCTCAGATTTTCAAAAGCTTCAAGCAATGGCTTCACAAGTATTTTGGTACAGCTTTTGCCCTGCAAAATGCACCTGGCAAAGCACAGACTTGCTACACAGGGCGTCCATCCTTTGAATCTCGAAAGGTCTGGATGTGAGATAGCACTGCTGGTCATTATATAGGCTTGATCCTTTCATTCCCATTTGTTGCCCATGTGTTTCGAAGCAACTGATGTGATTAAGCAGTCATTTGCCATCACTTTGCACAGCCCCCCGGCGATTTCCTGGCCACCTGCCAATGGGAGACAGTCACCTCCCTGCTGAAGAGTCAGCACTCATTCACAACAAACGTATTGGCACAAAATTCATCATTTTTACACAGCAAACAAAGAATTATTAGTCAAATAAATGTAATCATAAATCAGTGCAGAACTGTATCCTTCATTGAGGAGGAGGAAAGACATCCAAGGTACCCACAAACCTCATTCTTCTAAGGTACTCATCCCCACAGTATATTTCTGCAACCATACAAAGTATGCACGTCTGTGAAGTTGTCTGTACATCTGTTTCTGGGTGTATAAGAACTTGCCAAACCTGTGAACACTTCAGTGTGTTTAAACGAAATCAATAAAACATTGTTCTCAAGAAACAAAATCTCAACTGCACAGTGCAATTCCCCAAGTCTTATTTGTTCGTTTCACAGCCGACTTGATAGATATTGTAAAACCAGCTGAAATTTCTCCAGTTACAAAATTTGACATGATCACTGAATATATTACAACAATTTTCCAGCATTTGCTTGGATATCTGTTCTGTATTTTTCTTATGCTCTTGTTCCGAGCAGTTCCCCATTTCTCAGAAGTTTCCAGACCATTATTTTTTTGCCAAGCAAAAGAAAATCAGAATCAAAAGATGAGCTATTATTTAAAGGTGTTAGATCAAACCAATCCCTATTGTAACTTTCTCAAACTCTGAAGTGCTATTGAGTTGTGGTAGCTTCACCATCATGGGGGGACGGTTGGGCTGGATGATCCTTGAGGTCTCTTCCAACCTTAATGATTCTATGATTCTATGATGAATTAGCATATCTGCTTTTAATGCACTGACTTTGCAGTGCGAAGTAACTATGACTTTACTTTTGCATTGTCATAATGATATTATTATTAAGGTTTAGATTTTTTTAGATATTTTTTTTTTAGTACAGCAATACCTGGGTAAAAGTTAAGATCTTGCCCAACTCCAAGCAAATAGTTGGAAGCATACTGGGAAAACCTTTGGTAACATTGGCTTATCTTGGCGTTATAGCTGCCTTCACTACTGGAGAAGACCATACTAATTCATCTGCTACCCAGGCTATATAGCCACTAATGGAAATAGTTTTAAGTATATTGCAACAAGACATGCTAACCTATTTAATTACAGTGTCCTCACCTGCTCAGCTCGTGTGAGGGACAGAACTCTCATCAGCTATCTTTAAAAAACAGATACACTTTCAGGCGAAGCTTTAATCTTAGTGCTTACTGGTTTTGCAGCCAGTGTTTTCAGCATGCTTCTGCCTCCAGAAGACCTTAATGTGCCCACCGCGTCATGAGATGGATGATAAAAGTACAGTACAGGAAACAAATGAAAAGGAGATCCTTGGAGGCTGATTGCCCAGTTCTGCGTATTTTCTAAAAGTCGTACATTTATAGAATTGGTCCCTGTCCTTCTAGGTAGCATGGAGAAGAGTATGATAATCCAAGTCCAGTTATGTACTGAAGAGGATCCATCCAAAGGGGCAGCCTCATTGCAGTGTGGCATTACCATATGGCAGGGGATGGTTTTTAGTCCTGTGAAGCTTTTAGGGACAAATTATTCCCATGAAAGATTCCCACAGTCTCATTTATCAGTAACTTTGCTGATATGACAGAACAGTGCTACTACAGGTCAGACTCACTCTGGGTGTATTTCACTGAAACCATATCTGTCTGTTAGCTTGCATGTGCTGCTCAGTACCGAGCATCTCATAAACATCAGTGAATTCACCTCCACGGTGCCCTGTGAAGTGGGAAAGTGCTTGTGTTTGGCAGAGGAATGACTAAAACCAGGGAAAATGAAGAACCTTTGCCAAGGGAGCGCTGGCGGGAATGGGGACACTGGCTCTGAGTGGTTAAATTTGCCAGGGAAAAATACCGCCCCGTTACCCATTAAAAGCAAGCGCACTAACAAAGTCAATGAGCAGCGTCTTTTGAGCCAAAAAAAATATTTCAGTGTCTTCTGTGGGAGTACAGTAGGCATCCCCTGCTATGCCACATTCTGTGTGGACTAGAGACTCAGCGCACATCCCCTGAAGCTGCTGCTACATGAGCGAGTGGTCCCCTCCAGGAATCACACAGCCACTTAGGCACCCATATCCCACCTCAATTCCAGTTTGGGTCCAACTGAGACAGCATGACTTTGGGGTGTTTTTAGTTTGCTAAATTAAAGCTACTCCTGAGATCAGCATGGGCGCCAAGATCGGACTGTGTTGCATGTCTCTGCAAGCATGAACACTGAACACACTAAATCTAAGATCACCTCAAATGAGGAGCTGCCTCTTCATCGTAGCTCTGAGGGGCATTCTGCAATTTCCCTGTAATTTCATATTTCTAGGGAACCAAGTTTACATTGTGGTAGGATTACTGTAAGAGTTGTACCTGTTGGTGATTCCAGGATTCCTTTCAGCTGGCATCAGACTGCTGGTAAAGGTGTGCTAACTCTTATCAAAAATACATTTCCATATGGAGGAAGTTGTGTCCACTCAGTGAAAAAACACAGTGCTCCTGCAGAGCATGCTGTGAAAGGAATTATCCTCCCTTGGAAAGTGTCTGGATGTCAGTTTTACATCACCTTATGTGAATTATCTATTTTGCAAGTTTTTTAAAACTGCATAACGCATGCAGTTTACAGTGGTTTAAAAATCTATCATAGAACACAGTTGAAAAAATATCTGTGTGATATTATGGATTAAGATAATTCCACTGTGTTCAGACTCCAACAGTACTGAGCTGCGACATAACTGAGCATCCCAATGCAACCTTTCCCAAGCCGTGGCGCCTGCGCAAGCCATCGTTAGCATCTGGTCCAGCTTTCCTGGGTTTTTTTGGTTTCAGTTCTCTAGTAGTTTTTGAGTCTATTTGAAATCTGAGGCTCTTCTAGTCATTCTAACACAATCCAATGGGTTTCCGTTTCATTCTTAAAACTAAAACCGTTATTGCGTCATTTATGCTGGCAAAAGCCTGGGCCTGGGCCTGCTCAGCAATCGTCAGAAAGGTGCTGTCTTCTTTGGGGTTTCCCTGGGCCCATGTAACTTTTATTGAAGTCTAAGATCACCTGTGCACGTGGTACCACGAAACACTGATGAACCTGCTCCAGTAAAGGGGAGAGCGCAGAGGAAGGCAAACCTCCATGTCGCTTTTTGTATCTGCTTTTACGTTGGTAGTTCAAATGTTGTTGAGACATTATGAAGGACTCTTCTGCCAGAGAAACTGTATCAGATTAAGTCTCAAAGTTAACCTCATTTTACAAGCACAAAAACCACAGTAAGCTTTAAAAAAACAACACTGCTATTTGAAGTTACACACGCATTTCCAGAAATAAATTCTGGCTGCCGTACTGGAACAGCAAGGACACTCAACATAGAGTTTCTCCTCAGACATTAGCTAGCTTGGAGGTGTCCCCATGAATAAGTCAGGCCTTATGAGATCCACTGAGCTCATCTTTCAGAGCTGATTGCCCATGATTTGTGGAGGTGGGAACGTGCAGGAAAATTACCTATGGCCACATAGTAGAAGTGGCCATATCTGCATTAGCAGTTGCAATGGTCCAGGGCAGTTCTCTGGCCATGAAGGCAAGGTGTCAGCAGCAGTCTTGTCTGAACAGCCTCCTTCTGTTCTGGACATCTCGGACAAGCGCCACCTCTCAGAAGCTTACTGTTCAGAGAAGTTCGACTTTTACTTCATTTATTGTTTCACTGGGATTACTTTTTAAGGAAGTTGCTGACCCTCAGGATCAATGGGCCAAAAGGGAATGACCATTTGGAGATGTTCAAGACCACCTCAGTTTCAAATCAATTCTTGCTTATTACAAAAGTGAAGGTCACAATTAAAAAAAAAAAAAAATCCAGAAGAAAGAAAATGGATGATTATGCAGATTAGAATATAGATTATAAGATACAAATTTTAATACAAGAAAACTGGCAAGCGAAGCAAAAGGATGCAAATCTATGATAAATAGGGCTAACAATACTCAGAAAGACATGTTGAACACAAAGGGAACAAAAGGAATCCTAACAGTGGAACTGGAAATTATAAAATTGCCAAAAATAATCCAGAAAAGGCAGAAGTGTTCAATAAATAACTGTTGTCTATTTGGCCAAGGATCAGATGATGTGATCATTTCATAAGAAAATCATGAAACAATTTTCACTCCAACAGTGCATCAGAAGGACATCAAATAAGAGCTACTGATTTTAGACATAAAAGTCTAAAACAAGCACATGATAATTTAAAAGGACTTACATGAAAACTTCTCCAAACCCTAAGTGTTGATTTTTCAATAACTCTTGTAATACTGGGAAAGTTCCAGAAGATGAGAAAAGGTAATATAACACCAGTATTAAAAAAAAAAAATATTAAGAGAAAATAAATGATACAACTCAGATAATTACAAGATTGTCAGACTGACTAACATCAATCCCAGGCAAAATAAAGGAATGGCTGATACAGGACTCAATTAATAAGGAATAAGAGGGAGGCAGTATAATTATCGTCACTCAGTGGGGGTTTTTGGCAAATAGATCCTGTCAAGCTAACTTGATATCTTTCTCTGATGAGATTACAAATTGGCTGATAGAGGTAATGGTGTCGCTATATTTGGGCTTCTACAGACATTTTATGCAGTTAGTACCATATATTGCAAAAAAAAAGTTGATTAAGAACATTATGAATCAACGTTGCACACATTAAACGGATTAAAACTGGCAAGCAGTTACATACCAGAACGTCACTGCAAAGATGGGTGTTTTCAGTGAGGTTCAGTGGGGATTCAGTCCTACATCAGTTAACTTTTTTTGCCTGAGATGCGGAAGGAAGCATAAAGTCATCCTTGATGAGAACTGTAGATAACACAAAGACGGGGTGAGAAGTATATAATTAAGATGATAGATGGTTGATGCAGAGGGATTTATGGAGCTTTATGATGCATCAGAGGTGATGTATGATTTTACCACACATCAAAAAATACACACACACTTTCTCCCACACATACACAGAGCAGCAGGAAGATGCATAAAACGGGGAACATACAAGCAAACATCCAGTGCTTAGCCAAATTTTGTCACATGGCAAGGTGGACAGAATTAAAAACCGTGGTATTAAGACAGCTGGCGGTCATATGTCTAGAAACAAAGGAAGGAGGGCATCTCTGGGGACTCAATTTGGAGAAACATTGTCCCTTGTGAATATGGGATCTCATCCAAGCAGGAACATAACTCCCAGGAAGGATCTTGTGTTCTCAGTTCAGTTCTGTGGCCAAAAAAGGAGCCCCAGATCTCCTAAAAAGATGAGGAGCTGGTCCTGCTTTCACTTTGATGTAATCACGACTGGAGTATCATGCCCGGGGAAGGACACTGATAACTGAGAGGGATCAAGGCAGCACAGAGAAAGATTGAGGAACAAGAGGAAGCATCTGTTAGTAACACTGCAGGAACTCAATCTATTTGGTTAATGAAAGAAAAGGTTAAAAGGTAATTTGATGAGTTTGTAAGTACCTGCAAGGGAATACAACTTTGCTAATGAGTTATTCAGTTCAGCAGACAAAGAAAAGCAAGTAGATGAAAGTTAAGGCAGGAGATATTTACAACAGAAATGAGATGCAAAGTATGTTTTTAGTAGAAAATGGTCTTTGGAGCACATTTTCTGGCAAAGGCAATTTTTAAACAAGGACTGAATATTGATCAAAAGCCAGTGCTCTAGATCAAACACAAATCAACTTACAAAAGTCCTACGGCCTGTGATACATAAGAGGTCAGACCATAGGACCTACTTCTGCCCTTATTACTTATTTATGGGGTAAAACTGAGTGTAACTGGCATAGGGATGGCTCCCTGAGTCTGCAGAGAGCCTGAAACAAGACATCAGAGGTCAGCACTGCCACCAGGCTCAGTAGTGCTAGTGCCAAGGCTTGCTGACCTGGAGTGCCCAGTACATCAGCAGAAGGTTTTAAATCTAACAGGAAAATGAAGCAGACAAACACGCTCCTGCAGGTGTAATGCAGTTGGCTGTTGAAGCAGTGAGCAGCTGGAGACCAGTGACCTACCACTCCAATGAGGTGATAAAGCCTACTGGGGAAAGGAATAAAGCTATAGAATGGGATTCAGTGATTCCGAAGACCCCAAGATGGTTCAGCTCGCCCTGGCAAGTGATGCTACAATGGGGCACTCACGCTTACAAATTCCCTCACAAGAACTGTGGATTTTGGATGCTAAATCCTGTGTCCTCACTATCAACACTACCATCATAGCACAGGTATATAAGGAAGGGAAAATACTATTAGACCTGTGAGAATAACATGCAGCAGATGAACAAAGAGAAAGAAATCAAAACCAGTCTATAAATTATGAAAACATTTTTTAATATCTGCTATCAAAAGGTACATGCACTGAAACATATAGAATGACGGTTGTAGAAAGGGTGTGGACATGGGAATCAAGGGAAGAGAAACAAAAAGAAGCAGTAAGAGGAGTAATTCTTAGTAGAAGTGGTTTGTAATAAAAGGAAAAGCCATATCTAAGTCTGTGTTGTGTGGTGTATAATTCAAGATTTAATCTAAATGTACCAATTTCCTTCGCAAAACAATAGGTGATATTCGAAACTGTCAGATTAAATGGAGGAAAAATATTATCTGCCACCCACTGCTTCCTGCATTTTGATAGTTAAAAACCTCCACTCTACTTGCAGAGTGCTTTAATTTGAGCCTTATGTTTCCAATTTCTCTCAGATCAAGCTCCTCATCTCCCTGAATTCTCCATAGATTCGAGGCTGGCGTGAGAATAACAGAGGCAATCGCTCGTTGTTAACAATGGCAAATTCAAAAATAAGCAGGAAAGAGCCACACTCCTTGCCAGGCCTTGTAATTACAAATTTGGCTTGGTTCATGCAAGTTCAACTCAATCCAGATTTTTCTGTAAGTGTTGAGGGTCCAAATCCAACAGAGAAATGTTGCTGGAATTGTACAAAGGATGAATTTAACCCAGATGGCTTAATGCCCGTGTGTTTCTCATGTGCATGTCTCTGTTTGGTTGTGTCATGCAGGAAGTGAATGCACAGATTATAAACCATCAACAAAAGCGTTTTATGAGGAGCAGATGGGAATTATTGCCAGTCCCAAATACACTGCAGGTATGGGTCTTTTCAGCCAAAGCACAGATTTTTTTCAGCTTTTGTGCTAAATGCTTGAGTGCGCGGGCACAATCCAGTTATACTTTGTACTTCTTTCCTTTGGTTTTGCTTGATGAATTGGTTTTTTCTGCAGCCCCGCCACAGGGAAAGCGTCCCTTGCCCCGCTGCGGCACTGCTCAGTGGAATGGCTGGTCCTGAGCAAAATGATCACAGAGCTGGTGTTCACCCGGAAGATTTTGGTTCAAAAGTAAGTGATAAATACCCCATAAAAGGGACATTTCCCAAGCAGTACCAGACTCCAGAAACATGCAGAGGATGAAATGAGCCAGAGGTGTCGTCCCCCCCAAGAAGCCTATGTCACCATGGCAGATGACCTTTTCCAGCTTCAGTTCAGGATGTTTGGTGTTGCGAATGCTCAGGTGCATGCAAAAATACAGCCTAGGGACAAAGTGAATACAGGGTAAAATCAACGGGACTTTATCAATCACATAAAGGCAAAACCAACTTTAGTCGTGTTTGCCTTACACCTTTTCTAGTCTTGCACATTCCGTAAGTGTGGGCTTACATATGCACTTTTCAGCACAAACTGTAAAATTTTGGCTGAATGAAAGCACCATGATTCCCTCCTGTGCACAAGCTAGTTCGTTAGGCTTTTTCAGATCTGTTTTGACATCTTTGCTCTTTATCTTTGACCAAGAAGAAAAAGAATTTTTTTTTCTTTGTAGCACCTATACATTTGGTAGAAAGAAATTGAATTTTTTTCTAGTCCAATCAAGCATATAAATTACCTCCTGGCTGAGAATTTTACAAAATCAATTACTGAATAATTATTTTTTGACTAATAGTACTGTCTCTTAAATGCTTAAGGCAGGGGTAAGAGAGGCTATTATATTTAAGGAAGTGATCAATTTCCACAGTATTAACTGGTAATTCAAAGATGTGGCTCAGTTCCTTCACAATCCAGACAGGATCGTTAACGCTCTGAGGGTCTGAGGACTGATTTGGCTCTGCATACTAGCCTTTTCTTAGAACATATGCGGTCGCAATTCTATGCAAACTTTGGAGAATTTCTTTATCAGTCCTTTTTTAGGCTAAAAGTGTCTATAAACCTCCCTGTGGTCTGTTAAGTCTTAGAAATTATGAATGTGAAACAGGGAGGGAACTTTCTTTTTCCTGTTTTTGCAGCATAGAAATCTCATTTTAGTTCAATGTAGGTTAGTCAAACCTTCTCCCTCATTTTTTTAGGAAGGGAGCGATTTGAGAAAGTCACGTCCGTCAGGTCTCTTGCTACACCGAAGTCTGGGGAGCTGTAGATAAAGCTGTAGGGTCCCCACATCACTGCTCCTGTAGCCCTGCTGAGCTCTCCTACAGTGATGCCACCCTTGGACCTCATTATCCACCTGTGGCTGAAAGTGGCCACACAGTGAGGCAGATGATAAGTTAACATTACAGATTTTAGAGGCTACAATCTCAAAAAACAGGGTAGTGAGTGCACAGACAGCCCCACCAGTAGTCATTAAAATGAGGGTACCTAACTGCTTCTGGGAAATTATATTCGAATATTTAAACAAGACTCTTACCATCCATAATGACCATAAAAACCCCTACGATGAAGCACTACCCACTTGTAATTGCTGATTATATGGTGGGGTATTCAACTGAGGCTTTTTCCTTATTTGCCTTATTATCAGAAAATTGGGCAGAGATAGTTAATATAATGCACACAAAAAAATCAGACCTCACACAAAGCAATCTGTACTTTCCTTCCTCATTTTTAGGTTTATTAGAGATAACACTAAGCAATTTCATGTTAAGGCAGAGTGAGGCATAATTGAATACATTTTCTCTTATGCTGTGCATTGTTTTATATAGCAAAAATACAAAGAACAGATTTGCGTTGAACAAAAAATAAGGATCACTTCATTAACATCTTAAAGCCATCGCCAAGCACAGAAGCATATGCGCACCTGCCCGAATTCTCCAATTTTTGCTTGTTTGTTTCTGCTCATAGCTCGGACACCCACATGGTTGAGAAATAGCTTGGAAAACAGCTCTGCTTGCAAAACGTCTCCCCTTCCAGGACAGAGAGCTGTTTACATTATAGAAATGTTTACCCAAAGTTCTTGTGACACTTCATTAAGACATACAGTGCATGAGCGGTGGTATCCTGCCATCTACCTGCAAGATGAATGAAGACAAGGCTGCAGTCCTGGTGCTGCAGGAACCAACTTTCACTCTCACCTTTACATGCTGAGTGTCCCCCTCAACACACCCTCAGTGGCTGACCTCCAAAGGCAGCCTGCAAGAACAGAGGGGAGGTAGGTTTAAGATTTTTATATCTTCTCCCTCCCAGCCCTGGCCTAAAGGATCTCCATGTTCTTTCTGAGACCTGTGGAGCGGGAAGCTATGGTAGAAATCACAGGCTCCCCATGTGCTTTCTTCCCTGGACTGAATGTTACCCTTTTAATCAGCTTCTTAATGACAACAGTTGGGTTCCAAGGTTGCAACTGGCAGCCGGCAAGCTCTTTCTGTTGCACAACAGTATCTGCGGGACAGATGTTTTTGGATACAGTGATACCAGAACATATTTTTAGTGAGTGTTCATGAGCTGTTTGCTGGACGGTAGCCCAGTGCGCCTCCAGGTTCAGCTCAAATAAAGGAGAGAAATGGGGTGCTTCAGAAGTGTCCATGGAAAAATGCATGAATGGCCAAATCCTCAGCATGAAAAAAAGAGAAGAAAAAACAAGCGTTTGATCTTAATCAAAGTGTTTCTGTTGGGAGCTCTCCACATCATCTTAGCTGTCTCCTTTCTACTTTGACCCCAGTCAAGTGGCTGGAAAGCAAAAACCTTCAACCCAAAGTCTCTGTGAAGCTCGGTCCAAGCCGGACACGAAGCACAGCCCGTGCTCTCTGGGTAGCCCTTTCTGAGAGCCGGCAAAGAGCTGCAGGCAGAGAGCAGGGCAGACAGGTGCAGTTTCCCTCCAGTCACTAGTCATGAAGCCAAAGCAGAAAGGAAAGTTCACCCTCACAGTGGCTGCAGTAATTTCTTTTTCCTTCCTCCTGACTTGAGAAGGCAGGGCCTGTGCCTGAGAGGACAGGCTGGGACAAAATGGGCAGTGTTTGTGTGCGGAAGAATGGTAAATAGATACCGTCCCTCGTTAGGGTGGGTGGGCAGTCATTCTGCTGGCTTGTATTTTGTGTCTTCACTGACAAAACGATGATTTGAAAGGGATCCTCAGCCACCCTGACTAGATGTGCACCGTGTGTGCATCTTCCTGAGCTATCTCGGCTGGTTTTCAGCCCCTTGTCTACCTGTTCTTCTTCACCTCTCTCACCTTTAGCTGCATAAACAAACACGCTTTGCCAAACACTGTGTGTGATTTCACTTCAAGCAAGTATTTCTCATGCGCTTCCTTTCGACTCTGTGGAGTTAAAGACTTTATACTACTTAATATCCTTGCACTTAAAAAGTAACTGAATTCTTCTTCAAGTATAATCTTAGTCAAACAAGTATTCTGAAGGCTGGGTAAAACTATTGTTTAAATTATTCAAACACTAATGCGTTAGCACACTAGTATGTTTGCATTAATACGATAAAGGAAAAAAGTACTACATTCGGCAGGCAAATGTTCTAGTAAGCTGCTAATAAAAAAATAAATTAGCATAATGTAGCCAATCTAATTTAATAATCTTCAGCTTTTTATGATATGCAGCAGGGTAAGCAAGCCTCGTTTGCTGCTTACACATACACATATTATACATATAAATATATTTGACATCAGTTTATATGCACAGCTATGTTCTTTCCCAAGGATTCATATATCAAATGATATTCAAATTATATCTGGCTCCAAAAAAAAAAACCCTGCTGGGATATTCAGCAACTAAATGAGTTCATTCAGAACTATCAGTGATCATTTTCAAACAGGAGTTACAGACATAAGGGAATACGCACATTTTGTGTGATTAATCGGGATGTTTTATCTGCCAATGCTTCTTAGAATAGCTAATTGGTTTTCCAGCATCCGTGCATGGTAGATCTTGGTTAGCTGTGCATTAACAAAGGGCAACTTACTGACCCTGCACAGTCAGACTTCATTATTTTCAATCAGATCAGTCAGTTTCTTGGGTAAATTACAAATCCATCGAATATTTCTGTTTGTTGTGCCAGTCAGGGAGTTCATACATTTGACCCAAATGGAACCTCACTTGCTTTCTGGCATTAAGAGATAAAAACTGAATTGAATTTCTTGTTTGTTTGATGGTGTCTTTTAGAAAAATTGCCACCTGCCTTTTTGTTGGAAAAAGTCTTCTTTGTTTGGTCTTTTTTTTGGTCTTAAAGTGAGAAGAAAATACACCTCTGGTAATACCTGTGAGGGCAAACTTAGCCTCAACTAGCTGACATATTTGAAATAACGTATTGCTCTAATCATCTCTTTAAAACTTGGTGTTGAGTGAACTAGGCTTGGAGCAGGCACATCCGCCTGAAAAGGTGTGTGAAGTCCCCCCTTCCACTTTCAAGCACAATTATCCTGGTATTTTGCCTCAAGTCAGTAAAAGTAAGTGGATTGTTTATGTTTGATCTCTTCCTAGGAGCAAGCAAGCGGAGGAAATGAAAACATCCTTTAAAACTGTTCAAGTCAACAGCAAACCTCCTCTTTCCCTCCCTCTTTGTACTTTTCCCTCATTTCACCTCTTAAAGAATAAGCAGGGAACAAATGACGAAGGCAAAAAATGACCAAAACCTCCTGTTTATAATGCTAACCTTGAAATAAAAATAATAGCAATCATGTGTTAAGAGTCAGCTATTTTTTCCTCAAGCACCTGGTATGTTTTTTTCAACACTTGGTTTAAAAGCATTTACAGATTTTCTTTGAGCATATCAAGTAACGCTTGGAAAGAAAATACTATAGTATGAGGAAGATGGTGTTGGCCAGCAGTCAGAAGTCTGGGAATACCCAAGTGAAGGTTTTGCTCTCTCAGTTCAGGCACATACAAGGCGTTCCCTTTACTTTCTCCCATTTCCCGATCAGTAATGCGGGCGTTTGTGGCAAGGTGCAGTGCCTGTGTTCCCAGGAGTCAGGACATGCTTGCTGTTTATGGGACCCTGAGAGCAGGAGAGTCAGAAGCCTGAACTTTGAGTTCTCAGTCAAAGAAGAGACACCGAAATATTTTGAACTGTTTGTGGATGCCTCAGCCACAAGGTTACACACAGTCACGTGCTATTGCCATCTCTCTTGTTAGCATCCCAGAGAGCACTACATAACGCACCAGGGAAAGGAAAGATCTATCACCAGCATCGTAACTTATGTAGACACCTAATTCTGCCACTGAGATGTTTGTGCTGCAGGAGCCTTGTCCCAGTCATGCAGTGATCAAGAAAGGCCACATGGTGAAAGGCAGACACACCTCTGCAGATAGTCAGGGCGATCCAAGTTAAAGGTTCACCTCTCTCTAATGACTTTACAGAGAAGTTAGCCCCGAGTTTGTCATCTTCCAGCTTCAGGCAGAATTCAAGAAAACTGGACCACGCATCTTACTGTTCTAATAAACCAACACTTACCTCTCCTTCACCCTCTTCATTGAGGTATGTTGAGGATTAGCCACCTATGAGCAGGACACAAGACTTCTTATGTGAGGGCAACCTCTTCCAGGGTTCTTACAATGTTTAAGTTTCTTCAGACCCTGACATAGAATCATAGAATGGTTTGGGTTGGAAGGGACCTCAAAGATCATCTGGTTCTAACACCTCTGCCATGGGCAGGGACACCTTCCACTAGACCAGGTTGCCCAAAGACCCATCCAATCTGGCCTTGAACACTGCCAGGGATGGGGCCTCCACAGCTTCTCTGGGCAACCTGTGCCAGTGCCTCACCACCCTCACAGTAAAGAATTTCTTCCTGACACCTAATCTGAATCTCCCTTGTTTTAGATTAAACCCATTGCCCCTCGTCCTATCGCTGCACTCCCTAATAAACTGTTCCTCGCCAGCTTTCCTGTAGGTCCCCTTTACATACTGGAAAGCCACAATTAGGTCTCCCCAGAGCCTTCTCTTCTCCAGGCTGAACACGCCCAACTCTTCTCAGTGTAGGCCAGGAGAAGCTTAAAGATGGCTATTATTTGCTGTAATATGAATGAATTAGAACAAAAGGCCAGATCCAAGAGTTTTCCAGGGAGACAAGATGGCCCAGTTACCTGGGCATTAGCCCGCGGTTTAGGACAGCTAGTCTTCTCTCCCCATTTTACCACAAACCTTCTCTGTGCCCTTAGGAGATCTGCTTGATCCAAATCAAAGGACTTCAGCTTCCCCGTTTTCAAATTCCCATTGGTAAAATGAGAGTCATGGCTCTTTTTCCACTTCAGAAGGATGTTGCAAGGTTATTACATGAAAAATTGTGAAGCACTACAAAAATGAGTATTTAGGAAAACATCAGAAGGTATAAATCTCTCCCTGTTCCCAGAGTAGCCAGCTCTTTCATCTTTTAGTTGCTGAAGAGTTGAAGTAGAAATCGTACCTGACATATATTTCCCTCAACAAGGTGCTAAAGACATTTCTTTTTAGAATGGTGATTGCTACACAAAACCCATTTCCAAGGTCCCTGCTCCAGATCCAGGTGCAAGTCCTATTTTTGTGACTGAATTTTCTTTGGGCTTGCAAAGGCACTTTGCAAAGGCAGTTTTAGCTCTGCAAAACCACTCTTACTGGAAAAGTTTCCTGTTCCTACCAGGGAAGGAAGCCTTCTTTAAATCCAAATATTAATTTCCAATAACACTGGCAGTTAAAACATTGTGATATTAACACAATACCATGAAACTAACAACGTGACATTGTTTTTCAAGAAAAAGGCTGAGCAATAAATTTGAGTTTTAAAATTACCTCCATCAGACTCTAAGGCATTGTTAATAAAAGATTCATCCATTTCATAAGTAAATAGTGTTTAGCTTTTTCGGCCCCTTTTATCAATATTTAAAGTTGTGTTTACATCTCAATCCAATTTTTTCAGTCCAAACGTGTTCTTCCCCAACACTTGCAGGACTTTGGGCTTGTGTAGGGTCTTACTTGTTTTTAGCAGGGTGGTGCTTCCCTCCAGTGATGGAGAAGGTGGCCCACTCTTTCATACTGTTGTATATATGCATTAAATGAAAGCAGATTGCTCTTATGATCTATTTTTAAAACATTCAGAGTTACTTATGTTGTGTTTATAAAATTGTGAGTAACAGGGCACATTTTGAAAGAAGAGGAAGAATAAACAGTCTTGTTAGTGTGTAATTATTGTGTATGAGTTTCTGGTTAGTTGTTTCTATTTCACAGGCAAACAGGATGCACTTGAAAGCTTCAGCATCAATTCAACTCCAATATTGGTACAGCAGATGAATATTTTCAAGGAGGGGTAGAAATGTCAAGTCCAATAACAAATTTACGGTACAATACAGTGCAAGAGGAAAACACCATTTATAGATTGCTTTCTTCAACATGGTAGTTTTGGTTTTGCAGAATAACACTTTAAAAGCACATTGACAAAATGTTTCTCTTCTCACTGAACAGCCTTTATTTTTAGATTGGATGCTTAGTCTATATATGTATTTAGATTGATCTAACATAACTACGTAGCAAATTACATTGAGAAAGAGGCAAAAGTGAGGGTACACCGGAGAAAGCAAAACAAAGTCTCATTCTCTAAAACCAGTTTGTCCAAACCAAGGTAACCAGCTTGAGTTCTCTCTTAGCTGTCCGGTCACCCCAGCTGCATGTGGTTTTCCACGTTGGCTGCCACTCTCCAGAGCAAGGGCTGTCAGCTCTGGCCTGGCAGAACACAGAGCAGCTCCAGTCTGAAAGTCAGGTAACTATATGTACCTGCTACGTCTCTGCCATGGTGCCACGTTTGCTTGGGCATGGTGCTGCACCTGAGTGGTGCAGGAGTCACAGTCTGTGGGTGCAGCACCCAGCCAAGGTGGAGCACAGGCAGTGTTCAAAGAGGCTAAAGCCCGAGCCCAGGGATGTGCCCTTCCATCACGTGGTCCCTTTGGCCACAGGGCTCCTGCTCTTCATCCAGGTTCCCACACCAATGGTAAATTACTCAAGCAGCAGCAAGTATAAAAACCAGAGGGTGGATGAACTTGGAGGAGATGAGCATAAATCAACCCCTTGTCAGGAATGACAGAAAGCTCAGCCAGCTCTCTCCCTGCTCTGCAGGGTAAGCTCCTGCACCTACCTGCTCGGTCAGTGAGCCATGACCTCAGCAAGCACCAGCACAGATGTGAGATTCAAGTCCCACAGAGACACTCAGAATCCAGAACGAGTTTGTCTTTGCAAGGAGCTGATGCAAAAAGTTGTGGCTCTTTCAATGCACAGCCTACCTTATTCTGCATAAACTCGGGATTTGGACAATCACTGGGTAAACCAGGCATCTAAGGTTTTGGACATGAAAGTGTGCTGGAGAAAGAGAACAGAGAAATTTAATCTTTTGAAGTCCTCATCACACTGAATTAATTTAGAAGGCCACACTTCCGTTCTGTTTGCATTATCACAAAATGTTTGATTGATTTCGACATTAGAGTGAAATAGATAGATATTAATAAAAGGACACAGATAAGGAGCTAGAGAGACAGAGACCGGATCAGATTGTTCATGCTTTTACACTCACACTTTATACACATGTCTATATATAAAAAAATTGTTTTTGCAAACATCAGAATGTTCATTACACTATTCAGAAACGGAGGTTTACTGTGACAATCTGCTGAAAACTGCCTCTGCAATGATAACAGGAAATCAGTCACTTATTTTGCTGGATTGTTCATAAAACTGACAGGCAGGCTCCGACTGAATCCAAGAAGCCTGCACCTGGTCAGAAAACTGTGAGATCTGACAACAGTCTCTCTGTTGCTAATAATCATGCACCAGTTTAATCACCAACCTCATGCTTAGCAAAATGAAAGCATAAAACTGGGTAAATGATGAAGCTATAGGTATTTAAATCATACAGCATTTTTTTCTTCAATTGGCATGGTGATGAGTTGCTACATTTTAAAAAAAATTCTAGATGATGCTGACAGGATTTAAAACTGAGGTTAGAAATTACAGCAGAAGAATCTGACTTGTGACACATGTCATAGAATATGTAATTTTGCTCCAAATCAAATATAGATTGTTGATCGCTTAAATCAATAGCTAAAAACACCTGCAATGCAAATAAGATTAAAACTATTTGTTCTTTCCTATGCACAACGGTCACTTCTTTGTTTCCTATTTTGCATTCAAATTAGTTCAGCTGAGAAACACAGAATACGGATGCAAGCTTGATTATATCATTAGTAAAGTTGTCCTGGATCAATTTAAATCTATTACTCTTCAGAAAGAATTGAGAGAGATCTCTGTGGGAAGATAAAAGGTATTTCCAGGCACAAATCTCATCTATTGTCTTATGTGTGTGGGTTTTGGTTTTGCTTTTTTTGGGTTTGTTTTTTTTTTTTCCCCTACAAGGAAGATGCACTATTATTTCTTTTAAAACTTTATGTTCTTTTCACCATGCTACTCCATCACAGACAACTGTCTTCACTAGTGCCATGCCTTGTACTTGGCTGGCTTTTGGCTTTAGTCATAAGTGAAAGCTTCACATAAGTACACTGAAAAAGAAAGTTAAAGGGGAAAAAACAGGAGAACACAAGAGTCTTGGAGCAATAAGGACACTGATCTAACTTCAGTGTTAGTGTTGAACTAACACTAGCAAGGGTCCAAGCGCCATTTGTCAGTGGTCAGTGGAGGTACCAGGTTGCTCTGGTGCACAGCACATACATGCACTGTGAACAGCTCGTGCTGTGCCTTTTTCTGTAAAATTCAGAGCTCTGCTAACACAGGCTGGCCTACCCTTGAACAGCACCCTTCCTTTGACTGTCACGTACATGGTATGTCATAAATTCTGCAGGGTGCTCCGTAGTTTACTCTTCCAGTGGCCATGAAGGCCCAGGTGAAGCTCAGCAGTTCCCAGGAAGAAAGGGGTCAAGGAAGGGAAGACAAGAGACCTCCCAAAATGAAATGTTCGATGGACAAGGAATGGCAGGCAATGCCCGCTGGTAGGACAAGTTGTCTCCAGCAACAGGCCCACCTCTCCTGCTCCAGCACACACACACACACAGCTTCAGACAGCAGCAGCAAGCCAGGCTCCGCTCTGGGCTGTGACAAGACAGACAACATGTACAGCTGTTCTAGCAGCATTTTAAAATAATCTATCAAGTTGCTGGGGTTTATACTCTCTCCCACTATAAGCTTGTCACATACACAGAACTGGGGCTATTTAACACACGTACAGAACTGGCACTACTTGACATTTGACAGACAGAAGTTTTGATCAGCTAAAATACGCGTGTCAAAAATGAGACTTGCTTTATTTACCTTAGGCCTTTAGAATACACAAAAACCTAAAATAAATGAAACTAAAATATGCCTGTATTATGGGATAAAGGCCTAAGTTTGCCTGAAGGCAGCCTACTGAACTACCTTCCAGGTGACTACCCAGCTCAGAAAAGCTACTGGACTCAGAAGGACTATTTTTAAGAGCAGCTGAGATCCATCAATTAAGTTACTCTCACTCCTCTAGAATAACTTTTCCCCCATGAAAAAGAGGTAGAAAATGGCTGGAGCTTTCCAGAGGAGGATGTAAGAAACAGAGAGACTTGCTTACATGTGAGAGTCCAACCTGAGCTAGAAGGGTGCACCAGGGCCACATGTCAGAAGGATGCAGAGGTGAGATGCTGCCCAGGCACTCAGAAAATGAGGGATAATACTGCAGACCCTCCTATCTCTGGTTATTTACCAAGACGTGTAATTGGCAGTGCTTTAAGCATAATGCTTTTGTAGCACAGAGATATATTTATTTGTATCCTTTCTGTTCTGTTCTGTCATTACTAACTAGGTTAAACCAGCAGCACAGAGACTCCCCAGTCTAGAAAATTCCCCAAGTAGGTGTCTGAAGCAATGGACCTGTACACTGAAGGGTTTGGGGGCAAGATGCACTGGGAAATTTCTGATGAGGAACAAGTTCATGATGGCTGAGTGTCTCCTGGTCTTAAGATGCCCAACAAATACTCTGAGGTTGAGAGCAGATCCTGCAGTCTCAGTGTGGGAAATAAAAATCAGATTAAGGAGGCTTCTTCTCTGTTTTGGAAACGTGAAACCAAGAAACCAGTCACATACAGAGATGACTATTCAGAAGGGCAACGGATCATTTTTGACCCCACACATGCAGTGAAGAGAAAGGTTGTGATGTTGTGCTTAACTGCTAATGACTGATTTGTCTGGTTCACCCTTGTTAACCACATCATCTGCCACAATGCTAAATGTATCAGAACCAAAGAATACTAAGAGAGGTATAACCGCATTTTAGTAAGTACACATTTTTAGAACATGGGCAAGACCCAGTGAATGTTGCAGTATTCACTATACTTCATGTTATTAAAATCATCATTGTTTGGGGGAAATTACTGCCAGGTTTGGGAAAATCACAAGAGTTCACACAGTACATAGTACATTTTTAACAAACGTCATCACAGTGCAAACTTACAGATTCGTAAAGATTTGTTAAAGACAAAGCTAATTATTCTTATCCATAATTTTTTATTCTTATCCATAATGTTTAGGATCTGTTTTAAAAGGGATGCTTTTGTTTTAAAATCAGATTGCTCTCAGTCCTCTGCACTTCTGTTTGAAAGTTATCTTTAAATGGCCAAATAAAGTATAACAGTTAACTTTAAAGACTTGCTGTTCTATTAATTGTATCGCAGTATAAAACATTTCTGTACAGGGACCTTCTTCTAATATCTCCTAACCCACTACCTCATGAATTTTAATTATTTTTTAAGCCCACATCATTAAGACCATAAAAGATGTATGACATTAGTCCTCCTTGCAATTGTCACCACAAACCAGGACCTTAGAAAAGCAACCAACCCTCCACCTCCAATTAATTAAACAACTCATATCTCCAGGATTATTCTGTTATCATCTGCCACCAGATGATAACAAGCAAAGACAACAGAACAACCGGGCACACATGTGAGAGATGTCACAGGCAACGCTGCCCCTCATTATGTTGTTTTCAAATGATCTCATTAAAAAAAAAATGAGAAGAGGTTTACAGAAAACTTAAATAAGAGAAAATAAGCTATATACATTCTGAAATGGAAATGGGATAGCAATACATTGAAATGGTTCCTTTAGCTTTGCAAAACCCTCTCCAAAAGGCCATACTGGCATCCTCAAAACAAAAGAAGCCCTTTCCTCCTTTAGGATGTTTAGAGATGTTTACAGAAACTGCAGCATATGACAGAAAAACCTAATAAGAATGAAGAATCCTTTCACCTTTCATCTGCAACAATATTAATTTAGGTATTGTAATGTAAATTCTTTTACAATTTTAATAACCTTGCCCTCTTATACATTGGCATTTACAGATATCTATATTATACATGCCTCTAACAATTTTTACATATTACCCATAAAGTGCTACTGCCTTCCCTCTGGGAGTTACTGCAGAGTAATAGCTCTGTGAGCTAGTTAAGCCCATACTTCCAGGAAATACTTCACCCATTTTTATTCAGTCATGTAAGCCCAAACATGTGTAACATAAAGGGGACAACAGCTTAAGCACGACCAACAGTATCATATGCAACTGCAAAATGCTGCACCATCTCATGGACAGAAGTTTAAACAGGGCTCTTAAAATTAACACAGATTTATCTATACACACACACAGACACTTTGGGGTTTTCTTTCACTAATATGTCTTTTGCCAGGTGTATTAGCACAACACAGAGATGTCTTTTTGCCTCTTACCACTGACTTCTGCTGGTGTTGAAGAAGTACCTCCAGAAATGGCAGTCAACAGAAAGGTAATTCAGTTCTGCCTTCCAGCCTTCACTCATCCATCATCAGTTTAGCAGTCCACTGCTTCATGTGATGCTTACCGGGTTTTTGCTTCTTGGCCTCAAAAAAAGAAGCAGAGTTTGTGAAGGGTCTTGAGAAGAACAGTTCAACTCATATGTAGATACACTGACAGACAGGCAACACAGAGAGTGTAAACCACTGTTATCAGAACAGTTGACATGAGTTTGTCTTTAGAAACACAAACATTTCAGAGAAGGTGCATTGGAGATGGTTAGAAGGTTTTTAAAACCTTAAAAAGCTATTGCTTTTCTTCTTATAATGGAGGTGCAATGTTTTCTACTAATAGTTCCACTTTGCAGTTCACAGAAATTAAGCGTATTCAAGTTCCAAATAATTGTATAGCATATTATAACCTCTTCAAAAGAGATAGCTAGATGTACTGTCTGGGTGTTTAACGGATTACTATTTTGCCACATTACTAACCTTGGTATGCTTAAAGTTCATTGATTTAGTGTTTAATGAAACGAATGAGAAAGGGGCAATATGGAGCTCAGCTGGGAAGAACTGCACAGAGGTAATATACAAAATTGCAAAAAATGAGATGGTACCCTACAATTATGACAATTACTAACAAAGGTAGAGAGAAAAAGTGAGACAGACTTTCACTCAAGCAGATGCTGGAAACTGGCACTTTAAAACGTAGACATAATGAATGTTCATTATTTGAATTCATCTTTTGAAAGGTCTAAAACATTGCCTTTCTGAAAATGAAGGCAAGTAAAAACAATCTGAAATTCACCCTTCTTTTACATATGTGGAAGTACAAGGCTTTGAATAAAATCTTATCTGAAGCATCAGTACTATTTGCTATGCGATTAGACAGTGCTGCACAGAGCCAGTGAGAAGCAGCCCTCCCAAGATGTTTCTGCTCCAAAGCTGGGTAACAGGAATTCTAATCAGAGACAGTCCAGGGTTAAATGTCTGCCCCGTAAGTGATAGCTGTTATTTACAGAGTGCCGTAAGATCTGAAAATAAGGTCTTGATGTTCCTATATGGCTAAGAAATAAATGTCATCCCAAGAGTTCAGAATCAAAAAGACAAAATTTTGTCATCTCCATTTTTTAAATTAAGCCACGATTAAATGAAGCTGTAACAGATCAAACTGGACTTTGAATCCCCCCAGCCCAAGCTCAATGTCTTAGCATCACATCCATCCTTTCAGAGGAATGAAAAAGGCGCCCAGCTGGAGAAATACAGGGGATGTGCAGAGATTTAGCTCCAATCTGGCAGCATTTTTCAAAGCATGATTAACATGAAGAAGTTTGCTTGATGGAGAATACAGTGCTCAGCACTTTGTAGGTTCCAGTCTATAACTACTACTTTGAAGAAACAAAAAAAACTAAGGAAGGAAAAAGACTAACAAGATGTAAGGCTTAACAATTTCCAAGCTGAATTAACAGATGAAACTCTCCCTGAAAAGATTAGAGTGTTTCAATGAAAAGTTTGGTAATGCCCTGAGAAAATCGTCGTCTTTTCTGTGGTTACAGTTCCAAAGTAAACAACCTACCTTGGTGTGCTCAGCCCAGTTCACAACTCAGTTAAGCAACTAAATTTGTGGTTTGTGACCTTGAGCATCTTTAAGTGCACCTTGAGCTTCTCTGGAATACAGCAGGATTTATAAAGAAAAGGTCATTAAATGCCATTTTATGCATCTAACTATAAGATAAATAGGCAAGCTTGCGAGTTATACCTTCAGAAGCTGACATCGCATAAGCACTGTCAAGGCAGTGAAAAGCATAAGCCTTGGCACGTGTGTCAAGACAGGTTCCAGCCAAGGAGCTCATTGTAAGTGTGTTGCAGGAGAATCAAGGAAGAATAAATGGCTTAAGTTAATCAGAACTGAGCAAATACTTGAACCACAAATTTTAAAGAAAAATCTGCAATACCGGGATAAAGATAGCACTGAAGAGTTGCATGAATTCTCCTTACAATGAAAAAGGCCAAAATATTAAACAACACTGCATAAATTTCAGTTGATTCCTTTGATGAAAAATACCATAGAATATTGGGAAAACATTAAGTATTTCACAATAATTATTTATAGAACAGCATTTATATTTGAGGATTGGTATCCTGGCTTCTCTCTTTAAATACAAAAGTCATATGCGAGAGTGGTGCTTACTGTCAACGCAGGAGTCAGTGGTTCCTAGGTCAAACATTCAGATTAAGTATTTTCTTATTTTGTCTGGTGCTTAAGCTTGGCACATGTGAAATTTCCAACAGGTTACAGAGTCAGTAAGGCATGCCTCAGGGCCCACATGTTACAGGACTGGAATAACAGCGTGATTAATTTTGCAGTGTACGTATTGAGTGGGCAGAACTAGGCCAGGTGACAAATAGGAAACTTTTTACATATTTCCCTTCCTACAAACTACATCTCAGGTCCAATTTGCCAGTCCTTCCTCATGACAAATTCCCTGAGATTTCACCATTTTACTTGCAGACTGTGAAACTGGAGTAACTCATAGCAGCAGTAAATATGAAAATGCTATAAACCTCGTAATTTTCATTTTCAGTTGTCTTCTCAAACAGCAATTAATCTCCACAAAAAGAAACTACGCTTTCTCCGCATTGTTAGGCCCCAGGAAGACTTACCACAGCAAAGCCAACCTTAGGCATAGGAATGCTGTTTCCTTTACAGATTTCTGTCATGGTCAGGCTAAAAAAACCCACGAGGTTCGTTCCAGTGGCACAGAAAAAAAGCTTTTCAAATCTCCTGTGGCAGACAACTGCAATATAATCGTATCACAAAATAACAGATGGATCACAGAGCACACCTTGCCCAACATGCAAAACACAGTACACAGATTCACAGATTGGTAGGGGTTGGAAGGGGCCTCTGGAGATCGTCTAGTCCAACCCCCCTTCTAGACCACGATCACCTACAGCAGGTTGCACAGGATCGTGTCCAGGCGGGTTCTGAATATCTCTGGAGAAGGAGCCTCCACAACCTCCCTGGGCAGCCTTTTCCAGTGCTCCCTCGCCCTCAGCATAAAGAGGTTTTCTGTCATGTTCAGATGGAACTTCCTGCATTCCAGTTTGTGCCCACTGCCCCTCTTCCTGTCACTGGGCACCACTGAGAAGAGTCTGGCCCCATTCTCCAGACACACACCCTTTAGATATTTATAAGCATTGACCAGATCCCCTCTCAGTCTTCTCTTCTCCAGGTTAAACAGACCCAGTTCCCTCATCCTTTTCTCTTACGATAGATGCTCCAGTCCAGCCCTCCGCTGAACTCTCTCCAGTAGTTCCCCATCTGTCTTGAACAGGGGAGCCCAGAATTGGACACTAGATGTGGCCTCATCACAGTACGTGCAAGTATATAGACTTAACTTTAAAACAAAGCTGGCTTCAGTAGAGAGGATTGCAAAATAAATGTTCCTAAATTTGAGGCAAATTGGGTTGCCAAGTGATTATCACTAAATGTTCATACTGTCGCTAAATCTATCAGTCAAACAACAAGAAACTTGCATTTTTTTTTAAAATGTACATGCCAGTAAAAATAGAAAGGTAATTTTAAAATATTTTCCAGACTCTGTAATCATTGGGTTTTATTCCAGGGAAATAACCAGGCTTCTTTGACTGTTTATTTTGAGTGCTAAATGTAATAAATCAAAATCTCACTAGACATGAAACAAAAAAACCCCTACAAACCATGCTAGTGTTTGGTTCAGGCATGTACGTATGTTGCTAAGTTCTGATTTAACTGAAACCGTTCAAGAAGAATAAAAACAGTTCTCTCAGCATATGAATTCTGTAAAGCCTTGTTGTATTTCCAGATGCAAGAGAAAAGATGGCTATGGTCATTCACGATAATCAAAGTTTGAATGAATTTTCAAATTTACCAGGTTAGAAGTGTCTGGCATAATATAAGTTAGCACAAGGAATGACATCTGACTTTGACGAGAAATGTAATTTTTTTGGAAGTACTTCACTCAATGACTGATAAAAGACTCTGAACGTGTCTTTCGAAACATGACGCTCATATCGGATGGAATACAGACATCATCTACAAGGCTGAAATTATCACACTTTCTCATTTTACTAGTGTTTGCAGTTATCTATATAAACTCTCTCCTGTGTCACATGGAGAAAAAGACTCATGCTCACTGCACTGAGGTGGTAACACGGGTTCACATGAGCAGTTCCAGATCCTGCAGAGGTAACATCTGACTTCTCCCAGAAATCCCTCAATGCTGCCATCCAGTGAATAATCGTGTCTGAAGGCAGAGATGTTACCTACAAGTTCTCCCTGGGGCAAAATAAGGAAGAACATTTCATTTCTGACAGGCTGCAACTCCCAAGTCCCACTACACATAAAGATCTCACTTAAGGTTTATGAAGCAACAATGAGACAGTAGGAGAGACATAAACCTCCCAGGACACAATCATTCATTTCCACATGGACTGTTAATGAAGGGTCATTCAAAGCAAGTGTCTGTAGAAACGAGGCAGGACAGAAATTCTTTCCAAATCTCCATAATTGATGCAATAGCAGTTTCAATTCAATCCCTCATCAAAGTAAATCGAATACAGAAAATTGGTCACGCTCCCTGTCTTGAGATCTTTAGCATCATGTCCATCACTTATATGTCAGGAGGCTTCAGAAACAGAGAGTCTGTGTTGCTCTTTATGTGATGTATTCAGATTTAGTTTAATGGATTATAAGGAGTTCTTATTAAAATATCAGGATTATTGTCACAGCCTGTAACTCCTACAGCTGCTGTAGGAGTTGACCAAAAGCAGTATGTTATCACTTATGTTACCCCAGCATGCAGAGGCCCCAGTCAAGACAGTCCCATTGTGCCAAGCATATCCAGTCTTAGCATGCACATCCTGAGCCACAAAGCAATTTCTGATGGAACCTGCCAGCAGTGCCAGAGGGATTTTGGAGCACAGGTCTTTGTGAAACCCCCTTTCTACAGAGCAAAGCCAAAAGTGTGGGAGAAAGCATCACCTTTTTACAGCTCTCCTCACCCACAGAGCAATTTGAGTGAAGAGCAAATCAGATCATATTCCACCTGGGATGCGAGCCCAGCGCCACGCACCGTCAATGGGAACAGCACTTATAACACCGCAGCCAAGCACTGCCCATCAAAGGCAGAGATAATACCTCACCCAGGCCCCCCCAGTACCTGCGAAGGGGAGAACAACAGTCCAGCTGAGCTGCCTCATGCAGATGCCACAATGGTCCCAAGGCTCGATCTCACTTGCATCCCTAAATGAGCTCAGGAAATTCAAAGTATGTCTGTGACAGGAATTCAGCACAGCTTTCAGTCCAGTGAGCAAATGGGGCTTGGGATGTCAAACATGGCTGTCAGCCATGCTTCTCTTTAAATAGCAAATTTCCATTGTTTAAATTCTTATTTATCACATTAGTTCCTAGGGAACTTATTCCCAGCCAATTCCTTATTCAGCTTGAGGATTAGCTGCTGTTTCTATTAAACTGCTGTCCACAATTTGATGATTTTTGTTTTTCTTGAGTGGCTACCATTAATTTAGATCCCTATCATTCAAATGGGTAATACAGATCATAGTTTTTTCCCTGTCTTTATCCAAAATAAATCTTCATCTACCATAACCTTTAACTGTCACTGTGATGCCCGAGTCACTCAGTCCTGGTTAGGTCTCTAGGATTCCTCATATTCTTTTGTAAATTCTACCTAAATAACATCACATACTCTTCAAAATAATGGCACATCATCATTTACCTTCTCCTAAATTATAAGAATATGAGACATCAGCTTTAGCGCAGACTACTGCAGCTTTGTGCTGTCTCATTTATCAGAAAGCTGAATATTTTTTATATTTAGATCTGTTCTTTTAGTATAGCCTAGCATAGTCCGATTGAGATCTGATGACCATCCACAGTGTGGCTGTGTCCGGTGACACCAGGCTCCGGAAGGTGCACTGCCTGCTGTGCACCAGAGCTCTGCAGCGAGCTTCTTGCATGCTGTCAATACACGTTGTGGTTTGGGATACCTGTTAAACCAGCTGAGCAACTCAAGACTGGTCATGGGCTGTGAGGAGCAGGACTTAATTGCATAAGTATCCCAGATGTGCAACTTGGTCTTAAAAAACATCCTTTCCTTTCATGCTGTGTTCAGCAGTCAACTCTGCTTTGTCTTCTCCAGCTTAAGCTTTGCAAATCTTTGACTTCATTTGCAGGAAGGGTTGGGACTTAGGCCGGCTCTAGAAACAAAAACATGTGGGTTGTTTTTCCTGATTTTACATCCACTACCACTCACATAACGAGATGATTCCTCTCAGTGCTTGACTACAAAGCACTCCAAACACTCCTTCACTTTACTGGGGAGCTCGTTTCAAGAGAGCATTCTACCGGTAAGTTAGTGAGAAATTACCAGCCTGTAGTCCAAAAAGCCCCTTTACAAACCCCTTGCATTGCCCAGGTCTTCAAGTAACTTCTTCCCTCTCCACTTTAAGCAGTACTATTCCCTGTAGGAGGTTAAGAGAAATGGACACCGATAAAGAACTAAGATGAAAAACATTCCATGATCTCAAGATCTCTGTGGTCTAAGAATCGCTCACAGTACAGTTTCTTAATGTTTGTTGAAAATAATTTGAGGTAAGTTGTATACTCAAGCATACTGTCAGGTGGGATGCCAATGACGATGGCATTCCTGCCCTAGGTAACGTTACAGAAGTCACTGATGCTCCTAGTCCCACAAAAGCATTTTTGTTCCTTATTATTCTTATATGAAGAGAGAAGCTTCTTTTCTCTTTTCCCTCACTCTGTTCAGTGAAAACTGAATTTAAAAGAAAGTTCACCGTATGTTTTGAATTTTGGATGTTCCTTTGTTTTTAGCACCAATAAAAGTCAGTCGCTCCGCGCCGTCACTGACGGGCTCCTGTTCCATTTGGCTAATGCATTCCACTTAGCATCACACACAACAATCAGGCACATTCTTAATAGTAGGAAGTTGCAGAAGAACAAAAGGCATGTGTGTGCTATCTAAGATTTCCTTGGAGTGAATTACACTGGATTAATTATTCAGAATTATTCAGAAAAAGAAATTGTTTACTATTCTATCATAACAGATGCTCCAGACAAAGACAAGAGGAAGCTGTTGCAGCCTCTGACTGAGCCATAGCTTTTCACAGCTGAACATGGTTGTGCAAATCAGCTGGTAAACTTTATGGAAGAACCCAGAAAGAAGCAATTAGAATTACAGTGCCAGTTAGAGAATCTGTAGTTTGCAATCAACCAAAATTGTGCAGTTTTCCATATTCTCTGCTGATAATGCAAATGTAACCTTTGAAGGAAACTGCTCTGTATGTAGCACATCCTGAAAGCAAGAAAAAAGCACTGAAGTCCAAGCAAACAGCTTCAAGTACGGTGTTGTATATGTCTTGGTCAAGTCATATATAGCCATTACACAGATTGTGAACAAACTCTACAAAATATGCATTTTGGTCATTGGCACAAGTAACAGGGCAGGACAAGATCCTGAAAGCAAAGCAAGAACCATGCAACACAGGCTGGCTTGAGATCAGGGACTAGGGAGGCCGGGAGGAAAGACGACTACAGTCTGCATTGTTCAGTTTAGAGAAGACTCAAGGGAGACATGGTAACAGCTTTCAAACCTGTGAAAGAATGCAGTAAGAGAAGAATGAAACAAACAAAACCTCAGGACTCTGGAGACAAGACAGAGAGCTACAAACTTGAAACGCAAGCAGAGGCAGCATGTCAGTGTTAAGAAAAATCATCTAATAGGAAAAACAGGTAAGTATCAGAATAGATTGTCTAGGAAGATTATGTTCACATTGACTGAAATTTTACAAAGTTTATCATATTTGCGCACAGTTATGTAGAGGAAGTCCTCTATGCCACCAAAGTGCCATGGAGTAAGGCGATGTGTGAATATCTTAGATTTCCCTGCTCTATTTTCTTATGTTGCATGAGATACGGGGAAGATAAATAATTACTGAACTTGTCTCATTTCACCCCTACTGAAAAAACCCTACTGAAGTTTTATCTGAATTTTGGTTTTGTGCAACATCTTTGTTGAAACTCAAGACAAAAACTGGCATGTGCTTAGGCCCTGTCTTGGAAGAAAAAGATGATATTTAAGGATAATTTTCAGTGTTTTCTAACAATTAGGCTGTATATCCATTTACACACACAGAAGATCAGTTGTTGATCTGATGTTACACTGATCCAAAGCAAGCTGCTTCCCATCACAGGAAGCGTTCCTGCTCTTCAACCTCTTACCTTTGGCCACGTGCTTCTGGCACATTTCTTGTGTAAAACAGCCAATTACAAGATCCAGTCCAAAACAAACAGAAGGAATGGATGATTGATGATGATCTGGTTTGTGGAACCAACCCTTTTGGTATCATGTAACATGATGCTGCATCTCAGTATTAGCTGGTACTCCTCCAAGATTACTCAGTGAAAAGCTGTCCGAGGCTACTGAAGTGCACAATCTTGTCCATTAAAATATTCTGCAAAATTTGGAGGGTGGAAGTTCCTACAAGTACAACGCAAGTTGTGCAGTATTGCTGCAAGGATTTCTGAACAGCTCCAACAGAGAAACCACATGGTGATCTTGAACTGAGTCACAGCAGTGCCTGGCTGTGCTGTGTCAACCATATAAAAAATTTTGACCTCTGCTACCTCTTGGGCCCATTCTGGAGCAATCTACGTTTGACTGCTACTACTTACCTCACAGGGATGAGGGCAGATATAATTAGTGTTGTCATCTACTTTGAAGCCCATTGCTCCCTACAATGTATAATTACTTCATAAGCAACTATTATACAAAAGTAGTTTATCTGTCCATACTAAATAGCTTTCCAGGTCATTAAATTAATCATGAGAGTTTTTCAAGACTCTACCTTACATCATCTAGGGGTTGACTTTGCTTTATTGTAAATTAGTGGCATCCAAACTCCTGTCCTTCTTCTGCCAGGGACAGAACATACCATAACATCTATCTGTCCTCCTAAGATTTAGAGTTTGTTTGGGTTTTTCCTTTTCACATGATTGTTCTAAATTCCAGTCCTGGGTTTGGTTTAGGTCCTATTTATTAATTTTTACAAGGTCTGTTCAGTTGCCCAGAGTACCAGTTAGAAACTTGTAAAATGAAGCGAATATTCAGCTCCTTTTTATGGCCCAGAGATACAAGCTTCATTGATCCCTGAAGCAAATTAAATACAAACAGTTGCTTTACTTTTCATTGCCACTGTTGCTAGCTTTTTTCCCTCCATGTCTTGATGTGCATTATTGGATGCAACAGAATTTCTCAAGATGAGGAAGGATAAATGTCAAACACATAACGATGAAAACACATAAAGATGTTCCACAGTATTAGTATGCGTCATTGCTTTGGCAAGGAAAGAATATTTTATATTAAAGTATATTGCCAATAGTCTGAAAAACTAGCTACTCACTAAAACTTTTTATTATTTTTCAGATATCTTTATTAACACTGTATACAGAAAAGTGGCAACAGGCAGCGTATCATCACAATTCTAGCTCTATGATACGGATCAGAGAAATATAGAAAGATCAGAGAAATAAAGAAAAATCTTCTGTAGTCTGGGCCTCCAAAGCTTAGAGACACGTCAGCATAAACAGCAAAGGCTAAGCCGGCAAGTGCCGAATACTTTATGTTCATGTCTAATTGTGTTTACTATACCCTACTACATATAAGCCAGTCATTCTTACAGAAACACAGGTATTTCGTTTATCAGGATAGGTTTCAAGACAACCCTCTAGGGCTTTCTTTCCCATTCTTGCACTGGCTACAAAAGAAAGTCAAAGTTATAGAATATGTCCAGCAATTAAGATAGATCAGTAGCTGGACCATTTTCAGAAGCAGGCCACTACTGCTTCCCACACCTTAACATCTTTCTTGTTCCTGCTATTGAAACTGCACCTGTGGCGTGGCGTATGAAGCTAATAACACCGAGTACCTCTTCTACAACCCTCTCCCTCTTCCTTGCTCACCCACATTTCAGAAAAGCCTGCCCCTATTCACAGTGACTGGGCATTAAGATATCAAATGCCAGTAAAGAAAATAATAATTTCCCTCCCCACGCTCTTTAAGGCCTCTTAATTAGCACATCTATTGTGCTCCTTATTCTGCACATCTCCTGTTCTCTGCCTGGCTTCTCCTGCTACAACTTGAAGAACACAGCATTAAAAACACCATAAATCATGCATCTTGGGGAACAATAATTTTGTTATCACTTTACTGCACTCGTAACATTAATTTTCCTGAGAGTTTAATTTAAAAGCTAAACATGACACAACAGATGTCGAAATTAGATTTAGATGCTTAAACCAAATAAACACAACCCGATGCCCCCACCACGTTTTGCTCATAAAGACTGGTTGTTTCAGGGTGACCCTATCACACTGACAACACAGAGATAAGATCTTTGTTTGAGCTGTCTTCTGTAGCACTCGATACTTGGTGTGAAGGAATGGAAATGGAAATTAAAATTTTATTTACTCTAAATCTGATTCAAGGCAACTAGCAGAGCATTATGAATAAATACTGGAAAAAAGAATGTAAAAATCAAGGTTTTCTAAGAATTCTTGGATCACAATGTTCATTATCTTGTTAGCTCTGACTTCACAGAATATTACAGAATATTAAAGGTTGGAAGGGACCTCGAAAGATCATCTAGTCCAACCCCCCTACCAGAGCAGGACCACCTAGAGCACATCACACAGGAACGCAGCCAGTCGGGTTTTGAATGTCTCCAGAGAAGGAGACTCCACAACCTCCCTGGGCAGCCTGTTCCAGTGCTCTGTCACCCTCGCGGTGAAAAAGTTTTTCCTTATATTAACCCGGAACCTCCTATGCTCCAGCTTGGACCCATTGCCCCTTGTCCTATCGCTTAACGACATCGAGAAGAGCCTGGCTCCATCTTCCTGACACTCACCCTTAACATATTTATAAACGTGGATAAGGTCACCCCTCAGCCTCCTCTCCTCCAGGCTAAAGAGACCCAGCTCCCTCAGCCTTTCCTCATAAGGGAGATGTTCCACTCCCTTGATCATCTCTGTGGCTCTGCGCTGGTCTCTCTCTAGCAGTTCCCTGTCCTTCTTGAGCTGAGGGGCCCAGAACTGGATGCAATACTCCAGATGCGGCCTCACCAATGCAGAATAGAGGGGGAGGAGGACCTCCCTCGACCTACTGACCACATCCCTTCTAATATACCCCAGGATGCCATTGGCCTTCCTGGCCACCAGGGCACATTGCTGGCTCATGGTCATCCCTCCATCCACCAGGACCCCCAGGTCCCTTTCCCTTACGCTGCTCTCCAGCAGGTCAGTCCCCAACCTATACCGGCACAAGGGATTCTTCTTTCCCAGATGCATTCAGGTCCTGCTGAATGGCAGCACAACCCTCTGGCGTGTCATCCACTCCTCCCAGTTTGGTGTCATCAGCAAACTTGCTGAGGGTACACTCTGTTCCCTTATCCAGGCCGTTGCTGAAAATATTGAACAGCACTGGTCCCAGTACCGACCCCTGAGGGACTCCACTAGAGTGGATTTGTAGAGCTTTAAAAACATGCAATTAATCAATATGATTACAATTCTAAAAGATCTGAAGGAACTATCATAAGAGACACAGTGAATCTGCTATGGCAGTGGCTGAAGCTAAACTGGGATACCGGAAACTTGGACACAAGTTTTGGTCAGGATCAAGGTCAAACCTTTTCCTTTCTTGTTCTACACCAGCAGCTCCCAAGTAAGGAGGTGAATCCATGTCACAGGACGTACCCAGGGAGGAATGAGTGATACCGGTGACGCAGGAGGAAGGCAGGCTCAGGGTATGGATAGCATCACATAGCTTCTTTGACTCCACCCTTCTTCAGCTGGGAGAGGACCAGCACTGCCATCGTAGGCACACAGGGTCCCAGGAGCCCTTTAGGCTGCCTGCCCCTGGATGCCATAAGAGTTATTAGCACCAGGCACGTGCTGATGGGGGGCTGTCCACTCCCCCTCGTTAGCACAGTGCAGACTGGCACATCTCCCACACAAGAGTGTGCAATTCCCATGACAGTCATGATTATCCTTCCCCCAGCTGTTGGGGGTGAGCCCACCTATACACGCAGTTGTACAGTTATGCCAATGTAGAGGTTGTCTCATAGGTAGCCATATCTAAACCTATGTTCTCTCATGAACTTCCCTTGTGGTTTAATACACATAATTTAATGGAAAAAAATCTTAAATCCTAGCCATAAATTTCCCTGCAGTCAGTGAATACCCCAGCACAGAAGTATTTCATAAGTCTGCCACTTCACTCCACAGCGGCTCTGCTGTTGAACAATCTCAGCATGTAGGCACATGCTTTACAACCTCCCATCCTGGGCTGGGCCCAGCTGCAACAACATCTGTACTGAAGAGAAGCATTTCAGCACTCTCCCCAAGCACTGCAGACAGCACTGTCACTTCTGTTACTGCTATGACCAAACACTTCTCCCACATCCAACCGTTGCCTTGCGTGACCAGTAGCCAACTGCTGTCTCTTCTGGCGGCTTCCTTTAGCCCACCAACTAGTGTTGGCATCTTGTCCAGATTACACTGCACCTAATGAGCTCAGTGCAAGCCACAAGACACTGGTTCCTCCTCAGCCCCATTGGTCCCACAGCTGTGGGGCCACCATTCTCCTCAGTTTGTGGCAACTCATCTGTCTTGACAAACTTTCTATTTGGTCTCCTGTAACCCCCAATGAATAAAGAAGTAAGACGACACAACCTCTAAATGCTCTGTAAGGGAGATTTTCTGCTCACATCAACCGTCTTCACATCATGAGAAGAGGAGCAACCACTACCTCCTGCACTCCACAGGGCAACACAGCTCATTGCTTGTGGTACCCCAAGTCCAAAGAGATGAGCAGAGTCCAGGAAACCTAAGGACTTAAAAATAAATGAAGTTTTTAAAAGCACAATATAGTTCTGCCACTACTCCCTCAATATGAGGTACTGATGACCAGGTAGACAGATTGTCAGCATCAAGCACTGTTAGCCCAAATACTCCTCTCATGACAGTGGTCAGAAACCATGGGCATGGGTTCCCTTTCCTCACATGTGGAAAACCAGGTAATCTTAAGAAATAATGGGTATACTAGCAAAGAATCTGAGGGTATAGGTCACATATCATTATGTCTTCCCATTGTATAACCGCAGCCTCACTGAGACGAGTACTGCATAAGTAGAGTACAACCAATTCACCCCTGCAGGTGTATGGGGGTATTTCCACAAGAGGAGGCAGCTCACCGGGAGCCCGAGCAAGTTCATCAGCAAAGCAACATGAGCCTACCTCACCCTAAAGACACCTTCATTCTGGAGGTGAGCAGAGACAGCGGGAAGTACCAAGCCTTCAACAACTGTAACTGTTCTGCTGTGACAGAAACTATGATAGAGACTAAAAGTTCTTTTATAATGTGGGATCCACAAAAAAATATATGCACTTCAGAAGCAATCAGGCTAAGCAAGAGGCTTTCATCTGTGGCTTTCTCTCTGCCTCCCTTTCTCATCTTCTCTGCCTGTAGATCATGTGCAAATTGCTGTGACCTGCGAAACAGATCAATGAAGAGGAAATTTAGGGACCAACATAAGGATAAAAGAGGACACAAAATTACAGTGATGCCCTACTAAACCATCCAGAGAGGTCAAAGTGAGAAGAACAACTTCATCCTTTGAGGCTGCTTGTAACCACAGGAAGCTCCATTAACTCCTGATGGTGCATCATAAAACATTAGCTCTTGCGCTGTGGGATGGATGTGGAGCAGGCTCCCGCCAGGAGAAACAACAACCACTGTTCAACAACCTCAGCACTGCCAGTGGGGCACGAGGATGCTTAAATTTATTGGCAGAATTTAGTCACCTAGGACCATACTGGTCACAGAGGCAGCATGAAAGCCAGAGATAACATCAAAGAACTGTCACAGGCAGCAAAACTCCCTGTCCTTCACAAGCATTAATCTTAATCTCTTCACACATGCTGCATATGGCATCATTACTTATCCTGAGTTTGGAGCTCAGGACTTCTGGGACTGGCTGCTGAGGTCTTCATAACCAACTTGCCAAGACCCCTCATTACGAACCCTTTGGTTTAAATCTAAGACATAAAAGAGACTATAAAAACATCTTTTAGGAAAGGTATCACACAGGCTTCAGCCTGTAGCTGTGACAGTTCACGACATATGATTAAATAAATTCTCATTCTGGAAGAACTGATTATCATAAACTGAACCATAAGTAAAAATTCACTGTGACAAACACATCCTTGGGTGCCTGTAGGTTTCCATGAAACTCCTCTAGGTATTTTTTTGAACCTAAGATCTTCCAATATTTCTGTTTAAAAGCCGAACATGTGAAAAATATTTTGGAACAAACTGCACAAACAGGATACACCTAAATTACATCAATTTGTTTTGATGTTGAGCAATGACAGTTTCACAGAAATCTGTGTTACTGAATGTGCGGCAAGCTCTACAGGAGATGCAGGTATATTGAGATACATTTCTTTGCAACCACTTCCTTCAAACACACCACCTGCCGGGTTCAGAAGAACTGGGGCAGCTGTGGTTAAAAAGCTCATTAAATATATTGCATCACAACTGCCTGAAGATTTTCATCATGACCACATTTTAATCACCCCTCTGGTATTTTTCTCTCATAACACAGCTCTAAAATCATGCAAACTGTCTGGTTAGCAGGCCACAAAAATCAAGACACACTGCTTTTTTATTGGTGAAGTTTAATGACAAATTCCATATAGGCCAACCCTGCCTGTCTTCACAACGGGGTATTTGTCATGTGCCTCCTTTCAAACACTTCCTATTGACAATCATCTTTTCCATATATGGGCTCAAGAACTAAAACAGCGCTTCAGAAATTAAAAATTGATTTTAGCTCCAAAAATCTCACTGTGCATGAAAATATAAAAAAAAAAAAAGAGTAAAAGAAAACATCCCTATCTCTAAAGGCTGCTTTAAACATGAAAAGTGTTTGGAGCTTTTTTTTTTTCCCTTGGTTGTTTTCACATGGCTTACGTCCCTTCACATTTCTCGGGATGACGACAGCCGCTTTCTGAGATACGATTTGTCTCACGCTGACTGCTGGGGCTGCTAAGGTCTTCATAACTATCTCCCCAAGACCTCTCATTACAAAACCTTTGGTTTAAATCTAAGACATAAATGGAAATTAGTTAGGCAGATGCAAGAGAGATGTTACCCATAGCTTATTAGAAAAATATTTTTTAATAGTCTTGATAGGAATGAAGTTCATTATCTTCTAACCCACAGATGGCATTGGCACAAAGCATGAAGGATTATAGCAAGGTTGCAACAGGCTTACTTTCAGGTTTTTAACTGGATTCAGTAAGTCTTTGTGCATGGGGGGTGTCAGAGAAAAATTCAAGTCAGGTTTAACTTATATATTTATACTGCCTGTATGTCTCCATTATGATAATTAGCAAAATGGATTGGTCAGGCTATAAGACTTGTTTAAATCACATTTTATTATATAGTATCAATGAAAAATGCATACCAGAAATAGGTCATTTTTGTTTTATAATTCAAACATCATTGGAAGCAGGATTTCATTAGCTATTTTTTCACATTTGATTTAAAAGGAAGCACAGAGTGATATATTCACTCATTAATCAGGGGATGAGGTTACTAACCACCCTGGCCTTATACCATTCCAGCTTAGGAGTCCCCAGACCCTGACTCTGTGCAAGTCCCTGCCATCCTGTAGCGAGGACTCTCCACACAGTGAGGTTGTCCCAGTCGCATGCAACCCAGATCTCTGGTCCTTCCATGTTCTCCTTGACAGACAGCCACCATGTTATACGAAAATAAATAGTGATGACAAAAATTTTCAAACGTCCAGTGATTTGTGGAGCCTGCATTTTCTGGATGCCAGCAAAGTGTTTCAGATTGACCAACTAAAACTGGAGGCACTCAAAATTCCTGGATGCTATCCAAAATGACGGTCTTACACACCTGGATCTAAATCCTACAAAACTTTTGAGTCCTCTGCCCTCCCTCCATTTCCCCAGCCCTATCCCCAGCCTCCACAGGGTTTTACAAAACATGGGACTTCCAGGCATTTCTGTGTACATGCTGCGTTATCAATGACGGGATGCTGAGATGGAAATGCACAGGTCTCCTACCAGTAATCACAGACCTATCTTTCCCTTGCAAAATCTCACCTCCATCTACAACAGATCCTTACCCACAAATATTCATTTCCTCTAGTGGCTTCCTTCAAGTTACCTATGACTTTGTTGTAAAGCATTTGTTTTCCTTTTGTTTCCAAAGAAAACGCCTCGGGAACTATGATGGCAGTTGAGGATTTATGGGTTATATACGCTCCGGCCTATGACACTGAGACAACTGTTTTTTCCCTTACAGGCATTTCTTGGAAGGTACCTGTCTCCCTGAGGACTGCATGAAATCTTGTTAATACTAATGAGGCAGATGCCCTAATGGCAAAAGGGAATAAACAATACTACGTTAGAAAACTAAGGGCACCTCTTTTCACTGAGCCTCTTTGAAGTCCTATTGTTCAAAAAAGCCTGCAAGAAATTCATATCTCTCTCCCACGAGAATTAGTCAACAATTATTCCGCTTCCAAGAGAAATTTATTTTGAGTCAATGTTTTTAAAATCTATCTGTTCGTCAGGCTTACTCATGCATTAAGGATGATTTTCAGTGTTCAATAGAAACTCCTGAAACAAGGAGCAATTAGAAACATCTGATTTCATGATGCATTTTCCCTCCAGCAAACAGAGCAACTGTTTCCACAAGGAAAATGTAAAGGCTCTCCATCTTCCAAGCAGTCATTAAGTGTACAGCAGAAACAGCTAAGTTTCAAAAGCTGAAGTACAACAATACTGTGATTCTGTAATAACTTGGCTCGCAATGAAAGTTGCCAAATGACTGAATTTAGTTGTACGACCATAGAATAAACATAAACATTAATTTAGCTAAACTTAACTAAGTAAAAAATGGCTAATAATACAAGCAACAGCACCCAGCCAAGAGCACAGGTCAGAAAGCCCTAGCTTTGTCCGGGGTTTCTTACCTAAATTCAGGCAAGATCTGCGATTGCTATGCTCCTGTCCTGAAAACCAGTGATGGGGCCCATCCCAAAGATTCAGCTTGCAGATTTACTGCGTAAGCTCTGAGTTGTGTGAAGCGACGCGAAGGGCTGCTGAGTATTATTTCAGAATGAACATTAAGAAGTTAATGGTACCTTTTACAGGTGCCAAAAATTAAGCACACATTTAAGTGTTACACTGATGCAGGGACTTAGACCTGCTAGAGTTGATGGGCTGCTGCCATGAGCCCATCTTTTGCTTCTGATCCCCTCCTGCAACCTGTGGCCTAGGCACAGCAGAAAAGGGAGAAACATGCAGGTATGTGGGAGTTCAAACAGCACCTTCTGATACAGATCTAAACATAGGAAATGCCCAGTCTCAGTGACAGAAAAGCAATTTGTTTGGCTTTTTTCTTTTGCAGACAACTATCAGCTCACCACCTTGCCATAGTTTATTAAAGATCAGAGATTAAAGGCAATTAACAAACAGATTCTATCCCTGTAGAAAATAAAATAAATGTTAAATAGTACTTTCACCAGTGTTTCAGCTGGTAATAGTTAAGAAATAAGTAAAAAAGGTCTCAACAATATCCAATCTTTTCTACATACTGGTTAATGACTTCTGACACTATAATTCCTTAGACAGAGTCTGTAGCTAATAGTTATAAAAAAACCCCAGCTTTTCTTAGGCAGATTACACAGCACAGATGAAAGGGAGCTAATTGAGAAGGCTACACAGATATTACATTGCACTTTTCATTGAAAACATGAAAGATGGCCTGGCTAGGAAAAGTGAGAAATTAAACACTGCGGCTTGCTTACCTGTTATTTCTACTTGCCACAACAAGGAAAAAGGCACAGCTGGGGCAAAGGAAGCAATACCTAGTAGGGGTCTTGGAAAAGCAGTTCTTACAACTTCACCTTTTTGGCTCTGCCACACAAACAGATGCAGAAATGTTATGCCACAAAATATATCTACTTCTCCTATTTTCGCCTCTTTTCTTTTTTGTGTGTGTGATTTCACTTCATTTCTGTCTTTTTCAGATGCAGAAAACTGGCCCTGTGGACACACCGAGCCAGGCAATGTTCGTAGGTGAACAGTCTGTCTTGCAGTAGCACGGACAAGTTTTCTTGAGGGGGGAACTGTCAGTATAATTCACCAGCAAGCAGACAAACAGGACTAACAGGCAAGGACTAAATGCAATATGTACTTCCTTCTCACCATCACTAAGAAAAAGGGCCAAAGAAAAGTAAAATGGAAACAGGCAGCAGCCTACAGTGCTAAAATAAATATAATACTTTAGAACAAAGGGAGAGGGATGGGGGGAGCGGCAGTGGGGGAGAGAAATTTCAAAAACTAAGTTTTAAATTGGATTATCTTCACATGGAATCCAGCACTGAGACGTGCCCCATCCAAACACAAGAGCAGAGTATTAAGGTTCCTAAATTTAGTCTGGAAATGCTAAACAGCTTCATCAGCAAGGTGTAATTCTGCAAGTTTCTGGAATGGGAGCCGCAGGGGCAAACAACCTCATCGGCTGGTAAGTGGGGAATGAAACACTTCTCAAAGCCTTCTGTGATAGGGGTACCAAGAGCAGCTGTGGACTGGACTCAAGACTCCCGGAGAGCTTTTCCATTCCTGTGTCCTGGGAGAGCCCCGTGCTCAACTCCTCTGCACGGGTAGCATTGTGCTTATGCATCTTACGCATGTTTAGTGTAGCAGCATCCAAAATGAGCCCAGGATTGCTTAACAGGGCAAAGAGGAAGAGAATCATAGAATCACTAAGGTTGGAAAGGAACTCCAAGATCATCAAGTTCAACCATCAACCTAACACCATGATGCCTACTAGACCATGTCCTGGAGTGCCACGTCTACATGTTTTTTTAATGTTTCCAGGGACGGCGATTCAACCACCTCTCTGGGCAGTCCATTCCAATGCCTCACTACTCTTTCTGTGAAGAAGTTTTTCCTAATATCCAACCTAAACCTCCCCTGACGCAACTTGAGGCCATTCCCTCTTGTCCTATCGCTTGCTACTTGGGAGAAGAGAATGACACCCTCCTCACTACAACTTCCTTTCAGGTAGTTGTAGAGAGCGATCAGGTCTCCCCTCAGCCTCCTCTTCTTCAGACTAAACAACCCCAGTTCCCTCAGCCGCTCCTCTTAAGATTTGTTTTCCAGTCCCTTCACCAGTTTCCTTGCCCTTCTCTAGACACGCTCCAGCAGCTCAATGTCCTTCTTGTATTGAGGGACCCAAAACTGGACACAGTACTCAAGGTGTGGCCTCCTGAACAATTCATGATCTATACGTGTGAGCGGCCTTGTGGCTTCCCAGCATCAGGAAGGGAAGAGTCATCCAACACTCCACAGTGAGCACCATCTGCCTTTCCAGCTGACATTTGCTGCTATTTCACCATATCCTTTATATTCTGGGAAAGTCTTAATGAGCCTTAGGAGAGGCAATGCTTTTATCTTAATTATTGAAAGAGGCAGAAGGAGCTGTATTGCCACCCAAATAAAGTTTTGGGTTCTGCAACTAAAATGCATTAACATCACCTAGAGTCCTTCCCACTTGCTTGTACATCACTGGTCGGCTTAGTGCCCGGGCATTTCACAGGAGCTTAACAACTTCACCACTGAGATGGGGAACCAGACACATGTCCAAAGAGAACTGGGACACAGAAGGATTAAATGAATGGTTTTAAGATGCATGGGAGTATGTGGCAGAAGCCCAAGTCTCTTGAGTTATAGCTTCATGTGGTCACAGCACTACCACCATGTAACAGCAACTAAGTAATGACATCAACAGTGAGGTCATGATCTTCTAGTGATTTTTTCCATCTCCCACACATGGAGGCCCTTCCCTACTCTAGTCTTCAGTCTCTGTGCATATCACCACCAACAACTCACTCTTCTGACAAGTTCCACAGAAAGGGTGTAAACAGCATTGTTAATTATTGCAAAAAAAAAAATATATACACAATAATTTATTCTTACAGTATCACTTTTTTTGCTGTCTTATTTAGACTGCAAGCTTTTCAGAGTTGAACCAGACAATATTTTCTATCTTATTCAGCACACTGTGAGCACCAGTAGAGATGTTTAAAGCCTGTTGCAGTGTTCAACCAGATAGCAGCCACAGAAATTAAGGGGAGTTACGCAGCTGAATCCTTTAGTCATCCATTTATGCTTCCCCTTCCTCATAAATCAAAGGACAGGAAAGCAATTTAATCAGAAATAAACATAGAATTAGCAGTACAATTTAGCTCCTTATGCTCTTTCCTCATTGCTTTTGAGAAGTAGAGTCAGCAAACAACCAAACAGCAGAAGAAAAAAGTAATGAAAAATTTAAAACCCTGCTAGTATCACTGTGCTGCAGATTTTATGAAGTCCTATTCCAGTCTGAAATGGGATATTCTTCTAGTTCGGTGCAGCCTGGTTAAATTACTGGATTTTCAATTTCTTAATAAGGATCTGATACTAGTTGTATTACTGCAAAGCTTTGAAATTGCAGACTATACTTAAATATTTGTTTTATACAAATACACAGTCTCATTGCAACGATGTGGCTGGATCTCCTGTGCTCAGCATTCTGTTCTGATGTGATATGTAAATGTGCTTGCTAAAGGACATGACCAGAAGGTCACAGCGATAGCTTCATAAAAATATAATAGAAATGGGCAATGGCAACAAAGGGGGGGAAAAGCAAGCCAACTATAAAGAATATAGTAATTAATAACACATAAAGCATTACTGAAAAGGTTAAAGACTCCGCTGCCTTAGAAAACAACGCTTCTTAACGGCCCTCCCACCTTGCAAAAAATGCGGTCAGGACAGAAACCATCCCGTAAGGGCAAATAGAAGATTTAGGAGCACAGAAAGTCTATAAGAAAGGGTTGGAAAGATTAAAAATATTCAAAGAATAATTAGTGAAAGGATAAACAAGAGATATACGAAAACAACAAACTCGATTAAATTAGCCCTTTGCCCTCTCTGAAAACATAAACAACAGGATATACAAATAAACTAATAAAAAGTAATGTGTTCTGTGGGGGTGGCAGAAGGTTTCCCATGGGATTATCTTGCTGAAGATGCTGTCAGAAGATACCATAAAGGCTAAACATCTTTAAAGGATTCCCAAAAGATACCATTTTCACAAAAAAACCTCACAGAAACCTTTAAGTAATATTGGACAAGCTAGAATATAGATGAGAGATTAAAATATTTTATTATAAAAGTATTTTACTGAATAAACCAAATAGTAATTGCTCTGAATTAAGAGGCAACTTCCCCTCTAGGAAGATTATTCCACAGTGTCTATCAGTGGGACAAACTTTCCACTTCAGCATCTGCCAGTGGTCCTAGCCAAAGAAAGAGCACCATGCTGGTTTGAACCCTTCCAACACCTCCTATTTTAGACCAAGTCTTATAACTGCCTCTGGCAATTGTCCCCCCGGGCATGAAAAAATTATGAACCTGCATCAGAGTTTACACCAATGAGATGGTCTGAACATAACAACAGGCAAATTAACAAATACGCTGCAAGAGACTAGCGACAAAGAGCACGGGTGGTGTGCTTTCACCTGCCAACACCAGCCTGACCAGCCACAGGGTCTAGCTCCAGCACACGTGATGTTTCCAGCAAAAAAACGCTAAGAGAGCTGGTTGCTCCGAGAGCAGCTCTTTGCTTTCCCCACACTACCTGATGCTGCTCTGCACTCCCTGAGAGTCAGTATCCATCATGCCCAACTCCACAGAGCCTTCTCCTGAAATTATCCTATTACACCTAATGCACTTAAAAATTAATTAATGCTCCTCTGCAGTAAGAGGCCATAATTAAACTGTCTCTTTTTTCATTTAAGACTGAATTTAAATGAGGGCTTGACGGCACTGCAGTACAGTAACATTCACAAAGGCAACACTGACCTGAGAACTTTGTGATGGGTTTTGACCGCATAATTGGTGAGGCCTTCCCACAACACCAAGATTTTGGCCTTCAGCAATATACATTTATAACCACCCTAGCTCTCGGCAGTGTTGGCTGAAACACATGCATGCGTGATGATAGCGATCTCCTCTAGGAGAAAACAGAAGTCACCCGGATTTTTTTTCTCCAAACTGATCCTCTCTATCTCTCTCACCCACGCACCAAGCAGCGACCCAGCCTTTACGACTGACAATGGAGAAAATGATGACATTTCCTGACCTTTAAGAAGCATTCACATATCTCTAGAGTCAGTCACACTAAGAAATTATGTCTTCAGTGCAGGCAGAGCACGGGACTGCAGTTTACATATAGACATAAAGATGGCTCTGAACAACCTTGCATGGGTCCTGATCACACTGTGCCCAGAGCAACCAGGACATTGCTACTGGCTGGCTGTCCAGTTATTTAGCCAGGACCTACGCAAGCTTTGCAACTTGCATTAAACCCCATATAATCACGGTTTATCCTTTCCATACACAAATTGAACAAGTCAGGGCCACGCAGCGCTTGCAGTGATTGACCTGGACGTAAAGAACCATCCCGAATTCAGCATCCAAGAGGGCACTAACACACTGAATCTCATTCAGGGCATCAGTATGAATTCAGCTCACTGCAAAGGAGTTTGTTGGCAGTTCAAACAAAGAGAAAAACCTCAGAGAAAGTAAATTACTAATTTCTTTCTCATGAAGACTAACTTCAGCTGAAGATGAAGCCGACTGGAGATTACTCCCAGTAGCTTCCGGGGAACGTCTGTTGTCACAACACTGCCCTTGAGGAACTGAGGTCTTGTGATGGGTCTTTTAATGTCACCATGGCACCCACCATGCTCTAGGCATCCTCTCAGCACTGCTGGACACAAACAAACAGGAAGGAATTAATAGAAAATGCCAAGCTTCAATGCAAACCTCTGCACTGCCGCTGCCTGCCAGTATCATATGATGATTCCGAGCTCTGGGAACAGACTCACCCCAAAGACAGCAATGCTTTCAGCCTGCAGTCCAGAGAAGGAGTTATTGAGAGAAAAGGTCCAGCTGGGCAGGATGGAAGAACATTACCTCATTTTTTTGATGAGAGATACTGTGGAGTGGGAAAAGGAAAGTAGGAAGGTCCTCCAGTCTCCCTGTCTGTGCAGTCACGGGAACAGTGCCTAAGGGAATGCATTTTGTCTTCCATCACCAGCTCTTCTCTCTCACCTGTATATCTGGATTCTGACAGAATAATTGGGGGCCTGTAAGAGTCTGGCTTGACCAGAATATTCAGGTCCTTTCCCTCTCTGCTGCCCACATGGCTCTCATGGAGATGCTGCAAATGGTTTGCAGAGACAACAGTTTACACAGGTCAGAAATAGGGGTTTCAGCTATCCCAGTAAGCATACGCTAGTGCGATATCACTCCCTAGCATCAGCTATGTGAGCAGGACCATTAATCTTGATTTTTCCATATTTTTCAAGACTTAATTAGTCCATATCACTCAGTTCCTTGAGTATAGACAGGGCCTTGTCTTTTATCCGTATCATAAATTTATACATACAGATACACACACACAAATATATTCTTACATATGTAACACATTGATATATTTTGTATATCTACTGTTGTATTTTAACTAAGCAGCACGCCAGGAAAACCGGTATTGGTGGATGTTTTAGAGTGCAGAAGCAATGACGTGGTAAACTGAGAAATAAGATTCAACTCCCAAGCTGTGGGCTGGAATACTTGGGAGTGGTATTAACAAGTATCCCTGCCCAGGAACTCTCACGATGGGAGCTGCACCTCGCAGTTAAAGATAGGTTAGACATTCCTACTAGATTCGCAACATGAAACCCAAAACAATGACAAAATCTGTGGATTTACAATTAGTTTTCAGCAGTTCTGTCCTCTTTTAAAATCCCTGTAGTTCCTTTTTATAAGTCTCTATGGCCATTCCTAAGAATGTCCCCTTTATTTCCATTTTTCATGAAAACAAATTCTAATGGGATTTATTGTATAGCACGGATGCAAAGTCAGTAGCCTCAAGGAGCTAAAACCTTATCTGGTGGTAGCCCTGTCAGAACAATCTTACACATTCTGACTGTTTTCCTAGGCAGACACCTAGAGAGATGTACGTTTGGGGCTATGTTAGTCTTCAAAGCCCAGTAGCTTCCCTGCTGAAGCTGTCAACACAATACCAGCAAATATACATCATTTGTGAAGGCCGTTTCAGTGACTATTCACTAGTTCATTAGGCAACAGTCTGATCCAGTGAGGATTCCTCTTCCATGTCTGTAAGAAAATCACATCTATGAATTCATCCTCTCCTCTCAGTATCATTGTTCCCTTTCTGTTTTCCTCCTTCCTCTAAAAGCTTATTAAACATCTTTCTCCATCCTCATCCCTTCGTCCCATTAAATTCACATCACCAAAGATTATTCTTACACTTTTCAGATGCACCTAACAATACTTTGTTCACAATATTTCCATTACCTTGTGTCTTAACAACATGGTTCACATACTCAAAATTGGTTTTAATCAAGTAAACCAAGAAAATAACATTTGGAAAAAATCTAGAATTTGCACTACCTGTTCAGCAGGTAGACATACTGCATTTATGTCTTAACATTTATGTTCACCTATGCTGTGCAGGTTTATTGCCTTTTACATGTACTATTACTGATGAAATAGGTATGCAAGACTGTTGCTTTTTACACAAATCAGTAGAAACTCAGAGCCTAAATCCATACAGAACTAAGGGAGAAATTCTATTCCTACTTCATGGTCACACTGCCTGGAAAGTAAACAAAAAGTGGGATTAACAACCTTAAAACAAGAAGCTGGAGGTACCGCAAATAGCACAGGTTTCAGACAGGCTCTAAGTACCCAGTACATCACTGATGCATGACACCTCTCAGCATGCAGCGCTCTAAAAACACAACTGATGGGAAGGAACCAGAGAAGTGCCCTAGAAACATAACGAGGGAAAATTAACAGAGAAGGCGGCAGGGAAAACAAGTATCTCCCCTGTAGAAAGGAAGGGGGAAGGGCCAATACCAAGAGACAGCTGTCGAGGGGGTTTTCACTCCCCGTATAGTTTGTGCATGCATTTCCTGACTTCTGCAAGCCAGTATGGATACACAGCTCCCCGCAGAATCAGCAAAAATACTACCAAATTATAACAGTCACCACAATCTTTAAATCTGTGGTCACAACAACAGCAGTCATTCTGGAGAACAGACTGCAGGCATTCAGCAACTTCACCGCAAGGAGTTTGCCAGAATGTCTGCAGAAAACATTATATCAAAACTACATGAAGCCTCCCCATTCATTTTTCTCTGATTAAATTAGTTGTAGAGAATGATACACTTAAATACAGACAAGCCTTTCAGTTAGGTATGCTTTCCACAACCCTTCTCACTACTTTTCCAACCCAGTTTGATCTAAGCTTAGATCCATTTCTGACTGCTGCTCTCATGCACGCTCCGAATCATAGCAACGTGTGTCTGGATGGCTGTAATCAAGTGGCAAGACCCCAGGCTCCCTCACACTCTCCATAAGGAAACAGAAGTCCAGGAGACTTGCAGATGAACAGGGAGTGATGGATATGTCAGCCACGTGGCATCTGCTGAGCATGACAAAGCCCAGGTCTTAGGTGGTGCTGGGAAGAAAGAGAGGACAGGCTGCTCCAGGGGTGGACTGCAGATCACTGCGGTGAAAACCAAAATAGAAGTGAAGGGCTATTGAAGCCTGTCCTAGACAGCACAGCCCGAAAGGAGGAAAGCTGTGGAATCAGTTCTTCAAAAAAAAGGGGAAAGCATTTGAGTGCAGAAGGCTAAGGGAGAAGGAAACCTTTGGGAATACTCATGAGAGAGCTGCAGGCAAGCTTCCCATCTGAGGGGAAAAGGGCCACTGAATCTGTGGAAGAACAAAGGAGGAGCAATTTGGGTAGAAAAGGCCAAGAAAGTAGTGACATTCTGCTGTCCACCCATCATGAGAAAGAAGAAAAATGCGGCTCAGTTCATTTCTGGGTTGAAGCCAACACACGATGCCAAGGGAGAGAAGAGGCTCCAGCCGCTACCCAGACGTGCCCCCCATCAGCTGAGTACACAGACACTCTGGTTCCAGAGGCACTGGCTGGGAATGCAATAGCAAACCTCCACAGGGACTCTTTGCATGTCAGATTGACTACAGTTACAAAGACCTCCTTCTCAGATCAGGTGCAACTTCTTTGACTTGGTAATTACATGAAAACACAGTTTCACGCACATCTAAATGAAAAGACTTAAAACTAATCATAAATACACCAACCAAAAGTTTATTCCCACCACTGTGAGAGTTACAAGCCTTGACCAGGGAACAAACCAAGGCAACATAGCTTTGTAGTGTCACTAGCCTGCCAAAAGCATGAAAGCCTAGCTAACACATCTTACTTCACGTTAGTGGGCGACCACTACTCCTTGGTCAGCTGCCACGACCCACTGGACACCACAGCACCATGGCAAGTTAGAATGAAGTTTCCGAGAAGTTACTGAATTTCAACAGCAAAATTTAAACGTTCCTATTTCTCCATTCCTTGATTTCTTACGAAGACAAGGCATTCCAATTTAATTCTGCATTTATTTCTACCCTGTTCTGGGTTTTTTGGGCTGTTTATAAACACCAAATTGTATTTAAATACCAATTGTAACCACCAGGATCCCAAGATGAAACTTTCGCATCACACTTCTCTCCTTGATCTCCTGGTTTAGCTCAGCCTGATGGCTTTTCTCCAGAATTAAATACTTTTTCTCATTTTTTTCTCATTTCCTTCATGGTATTTGTGCAAAAAAACCTGTAAATTACTATTTTGAAATAGACTGCATTACTTTTGCAATACAGCTGAACCCACAGCTCCCCTTGAAATCGGTAGGTCTGCTCATTAAATAATGCACTTCTCAGCCAGAGCAAGCATACCAGGGTCCGCCTCATTTGATGAGTTTAACCAAAGTTTTCCAAATGGGATATGCAAACTGATTATCTGCTCTACAAAGAGAGTTTCAGCAGGAGCAGAAGGCATTGAATCTCCTGAAATTAGACTTATTTGATCAAATGTCCAAATACTGCTTCTAGTATCTTTAATTTCCCTTTTTTAAAAAATAAGAAAAACAGTGCTTGCATTTTCTTTTTTACAAGTTGGCTATCTTATTTTTATCTCTCTTTTCTACATAAAGAACCCTATTTAAATATTTATCCCCTAATATAAAAACAAAACCACCAACAAAAAAAAAGCCTCCCCCCCCCAAAAAAAAAAATATCCCAAACAAACAAAACATTAAAAAGAAGGGTTGGTCCCTGTATCCCAAGTCAGTTCCCACATTTACTCTCAAGGGAACTTGCCTTGTCATACTGTTTTTCAGCACATTCCTTTTCTTCCAAACTTTCAAGTCCTGAATAAAAATGAGAAGCTATTATACAGCACAGAATAAAAAGAGATTGCTCTGTACATTTTCTTAGAAATGACAATGTTTCATGCAAATCAGCACATTTTACCAAACAGATTTGTTCTTCAGTTTCAGTCTGTGTAATTGGATTCCACATCAGCTTGTGGACATTTTTCAGATTAAACTCCCTTAATCTTTTGGCCGTGTAATTTCAGTGTAGAATAAAGATCACAGTAAAGCCTTGGTGCACTCTAAAGGGTCCCAGGAGGTCATGGCTCTCCCTGGAGGGCAAAATCCAGATCTAATTTCAGAAGGAATCAGGTAGCTTTTACATTTCTGAATGTGCATATGACAGATTTGTAGCCAGTCAAGAAAAATCCTGCAGACTCTTCCAGCAATGTTTTATCCCTTTTGTGCTAAAGCATCTTTATGACCAAGATACAGAAGTAATCAAAAGGAAAGTTTAGGGTTTGGAATTTATTTTTTTAATTTATTTTTTTTTTTAAAGACACATAATATTCAACCCATTGCACACTTCTAATACCTTAGGGAGAAAAGAAGTTTATTCTCTTTGTTTTCTATACCTTTTTTCCCTGGAATTTCTCAAGGAGAAACCTTTCCTCTGCTGGATTAAGGGCAGCTGCAGTTACCATCTCAAGAGTGCTCCCTGTTTGCATGCTTTACTGTAAAAGATAGCATCCCTTAAGAGAGATAAGACTTCAGGCTATGAATCTGATGCTCTTTAAAGCAGAAGGTATCATGCCTCTGATACACAGCTTGATTTCAGCAACTTTTCCCTAGATCATAGATTAAAAGAGAAACATGGCAAACCACTAGCCTATCAATGACAAATACATCAGTGCCTATAAAACACCCTATAAAACACTTACCTGCCACTGCCTGTCTCAACTGCTTCATTTTGCAGTATTTGTACTGTACTTATTCCTCCCCCCAGGCTCAAATATATCCCCCCACTCCTTCCAGCCCCACATCATGGCAGCTTCTGTTTGCTTTTCAGAGGAAAGCACTGGGTGACGCAGAGTCAAACTTTTGTCCTTGTTTGATTGTAAAGGTCTGAAATCCTTGAGTTTTCCTTTTCCTTAACTATATACTGATGAAATATTTTGACAAGGCCAAATTGAACTATGGTTCATAGGCTATGGTAAATTTGATCTTGATTCCATCACTGAACGCTCAAAAATTAATTTTCTTATCTCTAAACCACAGAAATATGAATTAACCAGATTGTGGAGCATTTATCTTATGTCAAGATGAACTAGCAGTCTGAGCAACAATCTTTCTTCTTTTTCTACTAACAGACACAAAGAAAGCTGTTGGCCTGGTATTTAGAGCATTCTTCATTTTCTACCCACCAGTCGCAGCATTCCTCAGAGGCTCTATTTGTCATTCTCATTTAAAAGTGATTTAAAAGATTTCTGGAAAAAATGCCTGTGCAAAATCCACATGGATTAAATGATTCAATACACATGTTTTTCACACAAAAGTAAAAATTTTACTTATCTATGATTATTCAGTTTTAATCAAGACTTCTTCAGGAGGCTGAATGAAGCCATTTTTCTGCAGAACTGTTTTTGCACCTCCTCTTTAACAAAAGTTTTACATGACAATACATTAAAACACAGCTGAAAATGCGGTATTTTATTAGAGCTAGATGTTCAAAGTTATGATTAGGTATGGGCTTCCAGGGAACCGTAGGAGAGGGATATTAGGCACCTCCGTTAACACCTTCCAGCACAATGCACCAAGACACAGGAAGATGTATGACAGTGCAGCGATACAGGCACATCACTATTGCACAGATCAATTACTCCAGCTAAAAATGCAGAACTTGAGGCATTTAGCCAAATCATACATGCAACACCCACCCGCGACCTATCTGCATGTACGGACACATCTGCATACAATGCACTTCAATAAAATCTTTCTGCTAAAGCTTTGCATTAGATTTGCTGCCAGAGCGCTGCAATGTGACTGCACCGCAGCCATCTGCTCACGCAGAGGCAATCGCTCCAACACTGATGGTTTAATCACGCAATCTCTAAGGCGGGAAGGCACCTCTTGATCACGTAGAGCAACCTCCTGCTCAGAGCAACATCAGCTGCAGCAGGATGCTCAGGTCTGTATCCAGTCAGGTGTGGAGTATCTCCAAGGATCTCCTCACCCTCTCTGGGAAGGCTGACCATCCTTAAGTAAAAAAGGCTTTTCCTTATGTTTCAGTGGAAGAATTTCCTGTATTTCACTTTGTGCCTACTGTTCCTTGTTCTGTCACCACATGAGAAGAGCATGGCTCCATTTTCTTTACTCCCTCCCCGGAGATGTTTATACACTGAGCCTTCTCTTCTCTGGGCTCTCTCAATCTCTCCTCACATGTCAAATGCTTCAATCCCTTCATCACCTTTGTGGCCGTTTGCAGGAGCCCCAGGATCTTTTTCTACAAGCTGCTTGTTCATTCATGCCACCTTTGCCTGATTTCTTGCTTCTGAGGATGGATGGACCACCCTTAAGCTTGGAGGTTATCCTTGACAAATCAACCAGCTCTCCTGGTCTGTTATAGTAATAACGCATGGGTTATTAACGCCAGTGCTAGTCCAGATATCCTTAGTCCCCTGACCAAATCACCTAACACACTGACAGCACAGACTGGCCTGCTAGACGTGCTGTCTTAGGAAGAGGTAGCAAACTCAAGGTCCAGCCCTCCGGGGCCATCAATACATTGCTAGAACAAAGTCATTAACCCTCAGGTGTCCTGAGCTCTTCCAAGAAAGCCGACAATAAAGCTGATGTGAAACTTATCCCACAGATACCACGAAATTTGCACAACAGCATATACTGGAAGCCCAGATAACCTAAAATGGATCCTGCATGATGTGAGGCTATCCACTATTGCCATGGAAAACATAATTTCCGCACTGCTTGATACATCCCTGCACCTATTAATTTTCACACTGGATGCAGCACCAGCTGCACTGATGGCTAGATTTGGTATAAAGACTGTTACACCACATCAGACAAGAAGCCTATTTAGCCTTCCGTCTTCTGTTTGGCAGTCAGCAGCGGATACTGAAAGAACATGAGATTATTCTGTATGCGTCCTGGTTCCTCCTGAAGATGTTCTTCTCACTTTCTGCAGTCGATACCTCAGGACCTTCTTACATTCATGCTCTTGAGAAGCAACAAATAATCACTTGCCTTCTCCACCTCTTTATTATTCCATAAATTTTTCTCATTTCTTCCTTAGCCTCTTCATAAGCTGAAGTCCTAATCCAGTCGGTCTCCTCTCAGGAAGAGGTTATTCCATGCCCTAGGTCATTCCTGTTTCCCTTTTCTGGCACCCTCCCCTAGCTCAGCTAAGTCTATTGTAAGATAAAACAATATTCAAGATATGAGGGCAGCATGTGCTTACCTAGTGAAATAAAAAATATTTCCTCTTCACTTCTCACCTTCCTTCTTAATTAATTTCTAACACTTTATTTGCTTTTCTGATCACTGGAAAGCACTGAGTTGGTGTTTTAAGAAAGTTGTTTAGTATAATTGCTAGTAATTAGAGCCCATAATTGTAGAGGCGCAGAGTGGATTTTTTTCCTCACATGTATTACTTGGCATTTACTGACCCAGAGCTTCATCAGTCAGCCAGAATTTCATAGAATCACTAAGGTTGGAAAGGACCTCTGAGATCATCAAGGCCAAATTTCTCAACTTCGCCCATGATCTGGCCACCCTGAATGACTATACTCAGCTGTTCTAATAAAAATGTCTCGTGAGCTGCTTCAAAGCTATTGCAGCTGTATGCTTGATGACCCCTAGCACCAGGGAACTAATAATCTGTTCTCATCATTCTTCAGATAACAACCACCTCTTTGCTACAGCCTCTGATAGCTGGGGGAGACCACCAAAGGGTTCAGGATGCTCTGGTTCACCACAGAAATCACTCGATACCCACAGTTCAACTGGAATTAGAGCGAACATGACTTTGCAAAGATCAGTCTGATGTGGCCTGTTCCCATTGTGACGTGGGAAGCTCCTCAGCCAGCTCTAATGACCCAGACTGTGTGCTCACTTTCATCTTTGCACAGACTCTGAGCCATTGGAAAACTAGAGCTGAATTAAATGGAAGAACGTAAACATTACTCCTCTGATATTGCAGCAGCGATTTATTTCCCAAATATTTTCATATATCTTGTGAGCAGTTTAAATATATATATCTTCACCTTTTTTTTAAGTATTCAGTATTTTCTAGAGCTCAGCAAACCTTCATTAATCTCACACTACCTCATCTTGCCCTACAGACTCCCCAAGTACCTGCCCTGTTTAATCAAGGATTTTCACAAAGAGGTTCTGGAAATACAAGCTCAGCCTCTTTACAGACAGACATTTCAAAATCAGATGTACACCTGCACCATCACAGACATACATGCACATACACACAGCCATCACTGTCACAATACAGTGCTATATATACACATAACTATATAGCAAGCGCTAAAAACTTCAGTATTTAAAAATTCATTCTTGTCTGCACAGTTTTCTGAGCGTGCCTTATGGAATGTAATTCTAAATGAACTGAACATGAAAGGAATATCTCCAAGATTTCTTCCACTTCCTTCTCTTCTCCAATTAAGAAAAATCCATTGAAGAAGATTTTTTTTTTCCATGGTCTCTTTGGCAAAACAAGATTGCACGGACTTCTGTTTATTTGAAAATCTGTTAAGGAAGCCAGCAAGGCATTTCCCCCTAGAGCTATCACCAAAAAAATTATCTCCATATGGGGAATTTCATGGTTTTGTGAGCTCATAAGAAAGTACAGCATTTACTCTTGTACTCCATAACATTTACTTTTGCTTTAATTTTTTGCCCAAGTTTAAAATACTGGGTTTGACACTTCACCTCAAGAAAGCATTGCTTAGTCTGCCAAAAGGGAACCAGCATGAGCTCAGGCTGTGTCGGGAAGGTGAAATTTTATTGTGCTTATCCCACCTTTTAAAAATTCTGTATTGTAAAAGCTAGCATTGAACACATTATTGTACATTCCAAATTCTGTCTTTACCCAGCAAGCTTATCCAAGACAACGCAGACCAGGTAGGCTTTTAAGCAAAAACTACTCCTGGAGCAAAATCTAACAGGTTTGCACAGCTGGAACAGGTTTAAGCCCTGGCTCTAAAATATTTTGGAGAGCTTTCTCTCTCTCCACATGGACTCTAAGAACAGAAATTCTCTGCAGTTGATCTAAACATCCAAGGCCAGATCCCTGAAATTTCAGCAAAGGTGGTGAGAGCTAATAGCAAGAATTATCATCCGTAGTGAAAGGAGTTCTGTGGGACTCCTCTGGCATGTATATACACACACACGTGTCTCCCAATATCCGTAAGTATATGAAAGATACTCAGAATGGAATTTGTGGCCATTGCTTGTGGATTGCATCACTGAGTTGGGTGTGCAAGGCCAGAGCTCTAACATCTATGGCTGTACCTAACCAGCTTTCCTCAGACAAATGTCTCATCATTTACTCCATACCCCCGAGCATTCTGCATCACTTACTGTCCTTTGTAACGTATTTGTTTAGTATTCAGTAAACCTCTCACACCACTTTGCTGCAAAAAACCAACTAGAGCCCTCCTGATTGTTTTGTGGCTAACGTAGTAACAGCGCTTTTGAAGCTCAGGAGGTTTCACAATGTGACTATACAACCTGTATTAACACTGCTGGGAGTCTCCTGGTTTTGTTCAGTGTAAAAATCCACCCCTTCATTAATGCACATTATGTTGTCTCTGAAAATGCCTCACTATAAAATACAAAGCTGGGAAAATCTGGAGTTTGTAAGACTGCAGACCCATATTGCTCTCTCCTTTTAACGGATTGACTTGGCCTTCCCAGCATGCCATCTTCTGTGCTAACCCTTCTACCTACCAACGGGGAAATACAGGGTGGAAAGCCTCTTGTGTTTCACTGTCTCCCCAGATGGAAAGGAAAACAGCACCTTTAAGGCATGTGTTTCTTTAGAGAGCCTTGCGTAAATCATCAGTAGCGTTAAGGTTTATCTGTGTGATCAACCTGTAACCTGGGCCAAAATTGGTAGTCTTTAAATGTTGGTTTTCCAGTCAAGAATTGGAACATTTCGGTTCTAACGGGTTACTGTAAATGCTTCTCAAGAACTTCAGTTTGGGAGCCCAGTGCTCCTATTCTCCTTTACAAACAGCATCCTCTGGTCAAAATAACACTCCGGATAGACACAAACCAGCCATGAGAGCCACATGGCCAAGGTGCTCCATGGCAAATAAAGTCCTGTTGGTTACTTCCAGCTCCAAAAGAGACAGCTTTCAAGCCAATGCTTTTGACAGAGTAATTTTAACCCATCCTATGAGGAGGTTCAAGCCCTGTCGCCTTGCTGAGGCAAGCAACTTTGTTGACTCACCCTAAGCAGCAAATACCTGAGAAAAACCTTCTCGAGTGATAAATCTAGAGCCTGCAGCTGGGCAGTACCCAACGTGGAACATGTGGAAGAGTTGTGCTAAGGCGAACACTGGGAACAGCGAACATCCAAGCCAGCTTACAACACAAGGGCACTCACAGTGCCAGCCCTCCAACAGTACAGAGTTAATGGAAAGCTGTTACATGCTGCCTCTGTCTTTTTTGGCAGTCCCCCAAATTCATAATTAAGAACGATGCAAGTGTGATTAGAATATTCAGTAAAATCTGAATAGTTTATGGTTTCTACCAAGTTATTTCCCATGAATCCAAAGAGCTCATAAGATCATTTTGAATAATAAAATAAGTTATTCTTACAGGGACAAGGTATCATTATCTAATATTCATCATGACAGAATATAGTCATCTTACAATTTATGCTGCAGTATCCAAGATATTATCTAACATCCATTATCAGCTATGTCTTGAACTGCCTATATTACATTTATTTAAATAAATTCAGATAGGTGCGATGTTCTACAAATACGCCATTTTCAAAGAAGTAAATGGGAAAAAGACATTGGCTGTTATAAACGTAATAAAGTCCTACCGACATCTCAAACTCGTTACAGTTCACTAACAAGCATCAAGGCTGATTACTATGATAAAAGAAACAGAAATAGTTTCCTTTCCTTTATAGGAAAGGAAGTACGGTATCTACTTTCATTGCGCCAGTCCACCTGACTGTTACTCTTGGCATGTGCCCAACATGTTTCCCATCCCTTTTGTTAATGCCACATTCATGAAATAACTCTTACCCCCCCTTCATTTTGTAATGCCAGGCTTTGAACACAATTTAAGATATAAGGGATGCAATTTGCAGAGCTATATTTATTATTTCTAGGGAAGTAATTTAAGTAATTATTTCTTTTTTCAAGTCCAAAAAGTTAAAGAAATGATACAGCACAGCTGATATACCAGTTCCTTCCTCTGGCTTGCTGATGAGAAGATGCCAACAAGACGAACAAGATGAAATTTAGTATCACACAACTATGCAACTGGGTGCCAAACACATTTTGAAAGATTTAATCCTGACAAAATCATGCACAGAAATATAAAATCCACCAGGTATGTAAATCAGTGGTGGAGCAGCTAGTTGCTTCTATTGCACCCTCTCCTCAACACAAACTAGCACTAGCCAAGAACACATGGCTTGTTTCCCCTGCAGAAAAAAGCTATTTGAAAATAATAATGGTTAACACCTGTCAGATAAAACAGACAGGATCCTGATGTCAAAATACGTATCCAGAAAAAGATTTTTGTGGTGACTTTTCCCAGGTTTTGTCCCTTGCCCATCATCCGGATTTTAATCTTGCCTGAAATTTTCATAGCCACATTCTTACTGACAATGCTAAAAAGACAAAGTCAGACATGGTAAGACACAAGACAGGGCAAGATTCCCCTGGAGCCTGTGAGGAGCTGAGGCAATTCTTCAGAGCTGGCCATAGGTGAGCTTCAGCACCTGTACTGGGGTGATCGAAACAGACAGAGAGGCTGAGACCTTCCTCCCTTCTCTCCTTGCTACCCCAAAATCCATCTACTGTCACTATAAAGTCCAGTTTGCCAGTGATGTCAAGATGCCTGAAGAGCGAACAGGGAAGATGTCCCATACTGAGGGCATTTATTCAGATGAAGTCTTTCTCTTTCTGTTGCCTTTTTTTTTTTTTAATTATTGAACAGTCAAGTAGAGTAAGTGAAAAAGGGACCTTGAGACACTGTCAGCCACCATTTAATGCTTGCTTTGCTCGAGGTCAAATATATAGTTTGATAATACATAACGTTGATATAAAGCAATTAATAATTTTATATATAAATGACTATTTGCTCCTGTAAAGGTTAGTTTTCCTTACTTTGATCCCAGTTCAATGGTGAGACATGTGCAGCAGGTCCTTCTTAAGCTCTAGCCACAGCCATATTAGAAAAAAGGTTTTATAGCCAGCAGTTTTTTTTTCTGAGATTTTTCTAGGCCAGAGCATATGAAGTCAAGGATCCAATACATGGATGACAGTGCATCTCAAAGTAGTCTCATCTGAAGCCTTTTAGATTTCTCCATTGAGTCTAAGAAAAGGAAAGGAATAATAAAAACCATAAAAATTTATTTTAAAAAAAGTCACAAAAACAAGAGTACTGGGGTCATTTGAAGCACTTCATCCTCTTCAATTTATCACAATGAAATATGTCCACATGGTTTTATTGATGCATCCCAAACCTGACAATGAATGGTCCAGAGGAAAAATAGGACTGAATTCTTGAAGTAGGTGTGAAAAATCCTCACTTGTCTGTATTTTCTCCTATGGAAATTAGCATAGTAAAGAAAAGAAAGAGCCTTGTGCAATTGCCCTTTTCTATTTCCAAATACAACACACATGGCACACTCAATCAGTTCAGCCACCTGAGTGACACTTCCCAGTCAGTGGTGCCCCAATGGTCCCACTGGTGGTCTGGCAGCCCACCCGTGCCAGCCTGTGGGAGGTCTCTGCCACCTCCAGGCGCATCCACAGCAGGTGCCTTAGAAGAAGCCCTGGATGGCATGGACTCAGGGTGGCTGAAGGGTTGAGAGGTCAAATGCAGACCTCCATGGTGCCTGTCCTGCCTACAGCCGTCTCGCGTGGTTTCCCAGACAGCCCTACTAACTATTGCTGCCAGTCCCACGCAGAAAGATGCAATTGCTTCAAAACCACTCGCTCCAAAAGGCTCTTGCCAGCTCCTCAAAAACAGCACCTGGCCCAACACCCTGGAAAGACCACAGGTGCTGCTGGGCTGCCAATGCCACCAGTGCCATCAATGCCACAAGTGCCATCAATGCCACCAGTGCCCTAAGCACTCTGAAGTGGGGATGGTCCGTCACTGGTTGCAAGAGCCATCACCATCGGTGGAGAGCAACAAAAATGCTGGTTTTACTTGGCCATGGGGTGAGGCTTCATGTACCTCACTGAACCAAAGAGAAAAACCACAAGGCCCCAGCCCCACAGAGCTTTACAAGGCAGAGGTCCTCTGTGCCCATGGCACAACTTAAAGGACTGAGGTAAAAAATCATTTAAAGAATCCCCTTTCCCATTAATTCAAGCCTTTTTGGTGCTGTTTGCAATTAAGGGATAATGCATTTAATTGTTAATTGCACCGATCAGTCTTGGCTTCGAAAAAGCCAAGGCAAAGTTACTTTCCCTGAATTCCACTCATGTAATTGGCATGCACAAGCCAGTGTGCAGACTGAAATAGTAGAAGCAGTGGGTTTTTCTATTAGAGTCTATAACCTTCGTCAATTCCAGGCTGCGTTGACGACAATTCTGGCTGGATTTCTGGTCTCTCGCTGTACAGTAGTTCTATATTGCAAAACAATTTTAAAAAATTAAAAAATAAATATAAAAACAGAGAAAACTTTGCAAAGCAAGCTTTTTTTTTTCATGCAAATGTTCAATCTTCCGAACACAAAACCAAACACCCAAATCCTAGGTCTGTAGATTTTTTAAAATATGTGATGTGGTTCAAGTTTGGCTATAGCACAGGAAACTAGTCACTCTTGAAGAGAGATGCCAACTATTTTGCAGTGAGCAATGTCATTCAAGTCGCCTGTGTGAGCTGCAAGCCTGACAAAAAAGCCTCACGGTGGTTCTGAGCTGTTGTTATTATCAGGCAACAGCATATGTATGCATCTTTGACACATCCAGCTTGTCAACACATTTCAATCTCAGGAGGAGCCTCAATAAAATCTTTGCCTCACATGTTCAATAATGATCTCGAGAGGCAAGAGGGAAAGAGAAGGGCAAGACTGCGGCATACAAACTGCAGAGATCTTGGATTTTGAGTCACCCAAAGCAATGAGAATCAGCAGTGGCTTGCTTAATCTTTTATTTCCTTTCCGTAATGAGCCTGCCTCTATGAATACAGTTCTCTTGCCTCTCAGCTGTTATCTGCCACTTCATAAAGCAAACACAGCTTCAAATCTGACGGTTTTCTGGTTGTTTGTCTTTGTTCTGAAACCAACTCTCCTGTTGATCTAAAAAGCCAGCGGCTCTCAGCCCCATCCTGTCCTGATTATGGTCTTGTCTCTCCAGCACTAAGGCTTTCTCCAACTTGTTGTTTTTTCAATGCGTTATCTCCCACCCCACAAACCAGAGCACCTCTAATAAACCCTAACACATTTGCGTTTCTCCTTTAACCTTACTAAGGGAATCCAAACTAGAAATACTGCAGGACAGTAACACTGCATCCTATAAACTCTGGTCTACGGCTGATCAAATTTTTTTCTGACAAAACTTGAACTGTGAAAAATTTTGCAGGACACAGACAGCCAGGAACGAATCTACGAGTCACAGCAGCATTACAAACACCCACAGAAAAATTGCTTGCTTCTTCTATCAAGTAACTTCTGGGGAAAGACACATTTTGGGAGTTGTCGCTTCTTAAAATCTGCAGCATATGAGCAATGTTAGCTAGGTTTGTAACATCATGTTGGAACAGCTATATTTAATAAGAACAGCCACTCTGGATCTGGCAGAGGAGCTGTCTACTCCACATCCAGGCTCCCACAGCGACGAGCAGCAGATGCCTCTCATATAGAGCAAGAACTGGGCAAGTATGCCATGATACCTCCCCCACTCCAACTTCCTGCTTCAGCCTGAAGTTTGGGCACCTCCTCAAACAAAAATATGATTTACCGCTTAGCAGGCAACAGATTTTTCTTCTTTACATTTTTCTATGTTTTTGGGCACAGATAAACCCTTAGGAATAAACCCTTCTGTAACAGTGCTTTTCCACTGTTGGCCAGATGCTGTGCAAGGAAGGACCTCTTTTGGTTCATTAGGAGACTTCACAGACCAGCTCAAGACTGCTCATTCTTGTAGCATAAAAAGGTGTAAAGACAAGCATTCCCCTTTCACTATACCACTGCATTGTTTAAATCATGGTGTATGCATCATTCCAGAACCTAAACATTTTTTTCATTTACTCTTCAATTTCAATTAATTTTCAAAATCATGCTACAAAGCTCAGTTGAGGGGTCCTAAATTTTCATTAAAATGGCAAACCAAGATGTGCAGTCAGCTTCCAACTTAATCAAATTCATGAATAGTTTCATGTTAATCAAATCTTTCATTTTCTTTTTTTTTTTAATAGATAGGAGGAAAGAGATGAAGATATTTATAACAGTTACTGAAAAAATAAATCTTTTCTTTAAAAATCTTCTTACTGCAAAAAACTTCTGGATCCATGCCTGGAAGTCAGGCATTCAAGAAACATCTAAATATAGAATTATAGAATCATTAAGGTTGGAAAAGACCTCAAGGATCATCTAGTCCAACCGTCCCTCCCCCACCTAGTACCCACTAAACCATGTCCTTCAGTACCACGTCCAACCTTTCTTTAAACACCCCCAGGGACGGTGACGCCACCACCTCCCTGGGCAACCCGTTCCAATGCCCAACCACCCTTTCCAAGAAGAAATTTCTCCTCATCTCCAACCTGAACCTCCCCTGGCGCAACTTGCAGGCGTTCCCCCTCGTCCTGTCACTAGTTATCTGCGAGAAGAGGCCGACCCCCAGCTCACCACAACTTCCTTTCAGGTAGTTGTAGAGGGCAATAAGGTCTGCCCTGAGCTTCCTCTTCTCCAGACTACACAAGACCAGTTCCTTCAGCCGCTCCTCATAAGACCTGTGCTCCAGACCCTTCACCAGTTTCGTTGCCCTTCTCTGGACACGCTCCAGGGCCTCGATGTCTTTCTTGTGGTGAGGGGCCCAAAACTGGACAGAGTACTCGAGGTGCGGCCTCACCAGTGCTGAGTACAGGGGGACCATCACCTCCCTGCTCCTGCTGGCCACACTATTCCTGATACAGGCCAGGATGCCGTCGGCCTTCTTGGCCACCTGGGCACACTGCTGGCTCATAAGTATTTTAGCACTGGTGACCAACTGTCTTGTTTCATGTAGATCTGCTTGGGTGCAAGACCACCATGAGAAAGCTTTCTGACTATTCCTCATTAACCAAGGCAGATGCTGATGTGGCCTATCAGCTCTTCCACACATCATCCCCTCTGCAGAACCTCGAACCACAGTGTTGGGCCTGCTCAAGACAGTCACATGTTGAAATGAAGGGAACATAAGAACATATGGAAGAATCACACTGAAACGTGTCAAAGTAACCTAAAGTGCATTTTAGACAGTTAAGAAACCCAAGAAGCCGGTTTAGGGCACTAGCACATTATGTAAAACTCAGAGAACGTTACAGTACATACACTCAGAAGGTTCCAGTCTATCCAGGGATGTAGACTGAAGTAAGGAAATGCAAACAGATCTTAAGTGCCTGAAAAACTATGGTCAAAGGATTTTCTTTAATCACCTGTCACTCCTTCCTGATTTTGCTTCAGGCAATGTGTTGGTTAGATTTAGTTAACTGAAAAACACCTGAATATTCAACTCATGGCACCTCAGCCTTTTCATTCAACACTAAATGCTCCAGCAGATTGCCTCTGCTATCACTGCCCTTGTCCCAAATGTGGAGATTCCACTTAAGTATACAAAAATATCTGTCAACGTACAGTTACACTTTGTTGTTGACTCCAGCAGTTACAGTGAGAAACCTTAGGTGAACCCAGCACTACAGCAAATCCCAAGTGCAGATGAAACAAGCCACAATGACACAGAGCAAGCTTTCCGTGCAGATTTACTCCTCCAAACTCAGGGTAAAGCCCTGGTGAAGCAGAGCCAGTGCCACTCTTCCCCTACTCCACTTCCCAGGTTACACGTCTCAGTACACCAAACATCCTTACTCCCTAATACACTTGTCTCTATGGTTGCTTGTAGCTCCAAGCAGCTGTCACTAAAGCAAGGTTAATAATGCATGTAGCCCATTTGCGAATATACACTCTGCAAAATGCTTCAAATACATCATCACTTGCTCACTTTTTAGAGAAGCAAGTAGAGCCATGCCAACTACTCCATTTGGTCATGCAAGCACACACGGAGACACAGGGGGAGAATGTTAAGAAAATGCTCGTAATTCAAGGTTACCCTTGAATTTGCTGACATTTCCCAGCAAATAGCATTTGGACTTCAAAACAGAGAAGCAGAAAAAGCTCCAACTTTAACAGCGTTAACTTCAGTAAGCTTTGGTAGAGGAGCACGGCAAAACAGACTGGAGACATCCCAATACTTACAGATGCAACTTTCCCCCTTTAAGTCAGCAAGTTAAGAAGAAAGCTAAAACACAAAGTGCAAAACCTTATAAAAATATCACATAATGAGACTAATCAATGCTCAGTCATGACTTGGTTAAATTCACTCATATTCATCAAAACTGCTACTTGTTACTAGAGCCGCTCAGGTCTGGGATTTCTTTCCTGACAACAATTCCAGCAGAAACAGTTAAAAAGCATTTCATAGCAAAGCTAATTGAAACAAAAAAGCTTTTCAGTGGTATAGGAGGGGTGTTCGGAGGGGGAAAATTACTGGCTTACAGTCTTAACACATAAGGGGCTATTTTGAGTGGCACTATCTGTTCCCTCTCTTTCTCCCACATAAACCAATTGTTCCCACAATGAGTGACGTTGCAGAAGTTAATGAGGCAGATCCAAACAAAGTTGTTGTTTGTTACCTGACAGGTCCCTCAGTCCAGCAGATTGGTCTGTCCCCTCCTGGTTGGCTTTTATATGGTTGGATGAAGATGATCTAAACCCACACCCTCACCAGGAGGTGTAGAGCTGCCCCCAGCCATGTGCTCCTGCCCTGTGCCAGCAGTTGTGCTCAGATGACCATCTGGTCAGACAGATCTACGAGCTGACACGCAGTTGAAAATTAACCCTGAAAAACAAGGTCACCGGCTCACCAAAAACAGATTCGGCTTGTTGCACAGTTGCCAGTAAGTCAACGCTGGCAATCTTCTGGTGCAGCTTCTCTTGAGGACATTTCTCATTGAATGACCACACTCAGTGGGAAGAAACAAAGTTTTCCTTGCTCTTTCTTCTCTGATTTGCTCGATTTGAAGTAAGTACCCAGGACATTCGTCACGAGTTACATAAACACAAGTATGTAAGATTAATGTCAGGAGACGATAAACAAAATTGTGAAAATTTATTATCTGGACTGCATTTATTATCAAAAGACTCTCAGTCAGTCATCAACTAATTTACTAATGATTACTGTCTTCCAACCCAAAAACCTCTTGAGGTTCTGCCTGAAGACTAGGAGTTCCTTCTGATTGGCAGCCAACTTTTCAAAAGCTCAAAGGTATAGACAGAAGATAAATAGCCGAAGTTGGAAGAAAACTAGTTCGAATCACAACCACCTGGCTTCATCACAGCATGTAGCAGGTTGATCACAGCCACCTCCCAGAATCTCACACCAGAGATGCAGTTACAACCTACGCAAAATAAGGGACAGTCACCATGGGACATCTAAACCACAGAGTATGTACAAAACTGTTTCCTTCAAAGGTCTTCCTGAGCACTCAGGAAACAACCCTGGAAGCGAGTTACGTGGGATAGAGATCACTCCAAGGAAGGGAAGGTCCAAGAACTAGACAATGTAGGCATGCAGGCAGTTTGTAAGCCATTTAAGTCCCACGTAAGCATCATTTTGGAGGCCTGATGACAATAAGCACTGTGTTGGTCCTTATGTGAATGCAACAGATAGAGAAGATGCAAATTAAGTTTAAGATTATATTTTTATCACGCTTCAGGGTTGTAAGATTTCCACATTATGAGGTCCACAGGACAGGCATAGCAGACAATTCAAACAAAAAGCCAGAGAAACAGTATACTTTCCAATTGCTGAAAATAAAAATGATCAGAAAACAATTATCAAAGTTTGAGCTACTTTTTCCCTCTGAATATAGAAGAAAGCAAGAGTTGATGAGTGAGTTGTAAAAATGAATGATTCAGGCTATAACATGCCTCAGAGGAGGTAAACCTGAATTTAAAACAGGTTTACAAAAAAAAGCCATGAAGTTGCCAGCCAACCAGTAAGGGAGGTTTTGCCTCTTATTTGATTACTGGCATGAAAGTCACTAAATCCCAACTCTCCTGATGAATCACTGAGAGTGGGTTAACATAAGCCACCACTCTACAATATTTTGCTTCTTCAAAGTTATGTATTATGGTCCAATAAACAAAATTTTTCTTGAGTCATGAAGTACTCAGCTATCAGCATTAGATTTATGCTCATTTGCTGAAAATCATTAAGGAAGAGCCACTGTTGCTAAAGCAAAACAATGCAGTTCATTTTTGCTAAAGTAGACATGAAATCTCACTTGTTTTAACAACAGAAAAGGGAAAGTTTTTTAAGAGATCCTACAACATGGCTGCTTGTGGTAAATAATCAATAAGCCAAGATCCTTTTCAAGTACTTCATTCTCACAGCTTCCAGGAAAGCAGTAAGTCATCAGCACATCTGAATATCAGAGTCTGAATCTGAAGGGATCCATTTCCTTGATGATATGATTTATAGCCATTTATTACTACAGTTTGTAATCTATACTTGTTTGTCTGTGCCATCCATAGCAGTACGTAGTGGACCAATAGTATCTAATAAGTTTGAGCTCTACAGGGGATTTTTGACAGCTGTCAATATCCCATACGGCAATAGCGTTTCCAAATAACCATATCCGAGACAGAAGCTATCACTAGGCTCTTGCTCAGAGGGAGCAATAGCTATTAAATATACATCAAACCAGCTGCCATGCAAACCTAAAATACAAGAAAAAAAATTATAAATATATTTACAGAAAATGTCAGTGGAGGAAAAAAAACCACAATGGCTCAAGGCTAACGGCAAATCTAGTTTTTCAAAGTACTTTCACATGCAGTAAACAACAGCCTTCGTATCTGACAGCATCAGCTCTCTGGCCTTTCACAGTTCAGCAGGAAAGTAGGTCCTTCAGAGTGAATCAAGGCAAAGAGAACAGAAACAGAAAGGAGTAAAACAGTCTGTAGCTAACACTCTGTTAAGCTCTACTACACTTAAGTAGGAAAAGTGAAAAATTAGCCCTTTTGATCCTGGTACACTGATGACACTGGGGCCATTTTTATCAGAACGTGCAATTTGACATGAGAAGTATGCAACTGATAAGTGACCCAGTTCTCAAAGGTGAAGATACACCTTCATTTTCATGCAAGATGCATGTTGATGGGAATCAGGTGTGTTCAGCACCTTTCAAGATTAGGAGCCTGACTGCAGTCAGACAAGAAATACTTCTCTTCCATTTCTCCTTTTGTTCAATTTACTCTGTAGGTGCTGTGTGAGAACTCAGCCTTGGCAGGAAACAGCTGATCAGCTCTTTGCAGATAGTACCATTTTTGCATTAGTCTGTTCTACCACTGATCATGGAAGGAACATGAATGTCAGAAATGCTACAAGTGAGGGAGGTTGTGGAGTCTCCCTTCTTGGGGATATTCAAAAGCTATCTGGACATGGTCCTGGTCAACTGGCTCCAGGTGGCCCTGCTTGAGCAGGGGGGCTGGACCAGATGCCTTCCAGAGGTACCTTCCAACCTCAACCGCTCTGTGATTTTATGATGTGCAACCTCCTCTCAGGCACCTGTAGAGGGATCCGTAGTCCCAGGTTATAGAGAAAGGCTTCCAGCACAGAGTTAACAGCAGTCAGAACATTAGAGGGACCGATCTAAGGTAAACAGCAAGGAAATTCTGTGTTCAGCCTGTCTTTCACAGGTTGGGATTCACAGTTTTTCTAGATGACACCAGATTATTTCCAAAGCAGAGCAGGAGCCATTTCAGACATCACCTGCAAGCAGCAACAGCCTCCAACCTTTGCACAGTAACATCATGGTCCAAGCATCTTGGCTGCACTGCAGACAAGACTTCCGTACACCCAGCAGTCAGAAAAGATTCAAATTCACACACCTTTGTTCCTAAAGGTACTGGCATTTTGCAGTTGTTTAGGGAGAGGAAGACATTTAGCCTGCCAGAAGCCACACTGTTGGACCCAAGTACCTGTTCTAATGGGTGAAAGAAGCCAGCAGTATTTTTGCATAGACAGAGCGAGCCGTTCCCACTTCAGCATCATCAGAGTACGGCGCCGAGAAGAAAATGGTTGTCTGGTTCATGTCAAATCTCCCATTTCACGTAGATAAGCGTCATAACCACCAACCAACCCCACAGACTTGGGGACAGGATACTGCACAAATTAGAAAAGACAAGAATGAGAACACAATACTATTAAACCAGCAATACACAAGAATATGAATTATGTAATGCCTGATAGTTTATTAACTCACTCCCTTTGGGATTTTGCGGTGATAAATCATAAGGAAAGATACAACAGACAAGACTGTTAGCGCCACTTGTGGGCCAGAAGTTTGAACAACTGAACAAGATCTGTCGTGCCTTTGGAGAAACAAAGGCATGTCACTGTTGAAACTTGATGAATTTTGGTAGGCAAACCTACCAAAAACAGGTGCCTAGAGTACTGGACACTAAATAATAGCATATTTTTGCCATTTATAAACTCTACATTTAAAATTCACCTAAACACAAGCAGAATACAATCTACCCAATACATCAAATCCCTATTTGTCACTACTAATGAAGAGTATAAATTTAATCTTGACTCCATAAAATGTTCTTTCTTCTTCTTACCAACAGCCATAAAGAAACATTGTGCTAATATAGGTAGCAAGATTTATTTTTGCAGATGGTAATACAAAGATGCTGCTCTAGAAGCAATTGTAACATTTACCAAAGGTGCCCATAGATTTTTATTTCCAGACAGGAAGATTGTGAATATATAGTCTGGGCTGCTATGAAGCACCAGTGACAGACAAAACAATTTTTGCATGAAAGCCTATAAATTTCTGTTCAGACACTTCCTCACTTTCAGAGGGCTGTCTTGATTTACGGTGTTTATATCATATCACTACGCTCTTGTGTGACGCAACGGCTATTAGCACTCTCTGTGAAGTATGTACCCCATGTGCATAAACAGCATGTCTGTGTTAACACATGTATGGATTGTGAAAATGTCTATAAATCAAGAAATCTTGTATCTTTGAGACGAATCAATTGGGCTTACACTGAAAGCGTACTTGAAGACTAACCCTCCTCTTCTCTCCACCCCCAAATGAATAAATCAAACTCAAATTTTTTGTTACCTGCTTGCAAGGACCTTATCATCTGGGCCAACGCTCTGACTGCAACTTCTTTGTTGGATCACATGTTCAGAACACGGGCCCAGCCCAAGCCTGGCATAAATATATCTCCATCAGTGCACTGTACCCCATAAATCAGCATTTTCATTGCCATTAAGATAACTGAGGGTCCTAATACCTTAAAGGACAAAAAAAAAAATAATATTTATTTCCTAGAAATGTAACTGTGGAAGCAGCCTTTGCTTCACTACAGCAGGAACTTACAGTGAAACCAGCAACAATTTTGCCACAGGTGAACTAGGTGTAGGCTTAGGGCTCTCTCTAAGTAACATCCTTTGGGTTGGGCCATGAGCTGCATTTGAACTTCAGGCTTTCCAGAACTGAAGGTGAGATCAGTTTTCATGTACAGGTGTGGTGGGTTAGCCTTGACTAGCAGCCCAACACCTGTCCAGCTGCTCGTTCACTCCCTGCCTCCACAACACGACCTATTTACAGGGGAGTAAGACAAAAAGACAAACATTGAAACACCACCTTTCCTCCCTCTTTCCCACAGCCAACCTTCTTTCTTCCCTCCTGCCTCCTCTACCCACCCCAAGCAGCATGGGGGTAGATGAAGATGGGGGATTATGATCAATACACAGTAGTTGCTCTTGCCTGCTCCTTCTTCTCCACATCTTTCATCTGCTCTGGCATGGGCTCTCCATAGTTTGCAGTTCCTGTCAGGAAAGTCTATTTCACCATGGGCTCTCCATGGGTTGTGGTGAATATCTCCTCTGGCACCTGGAATACCTCATCATCCTCCAGCCTTGGTGCTTTCTCGGCTGTTTCTCATTCTTTTTCTTCTCTTGTCCTCCTCTGTTTGTCCAGTGTTTTCTGACCTTTCTTGAGCAAGTTTTCCCAGAGGCACCACTAGCTTGGCTGATGGTCCTGCCATGGGTCCCTTGGAGCCAGCTGTGATCAGCATGGGCAGCCCCTGTCACCTCCTCACGGAGGTCACCCCTGCAGCCGTCCCACTGCCAACAGCTCACCACGGTCACCCAATACAACAGAAGGCACACCAGCACACGGAGGTGTCCCAAAAGGCATGGGTCACATCTGCACTACGTGGTCCCACCGAGTATAAAGAAGGTGGAGAGCGGCAGAGCCAGCAGCACCGTTGCAGCAGCACGGGGCAAAGGGAGGCAGCCCAACACTACCAGATTTTGGTACCTATCAGTCTGAGCATTTGTGTCTGAAATCTGCCACTTGCGAGGCACCAGAAACATAGGCAAAGCGTGAGGGTTTACCACATAAAGCCTTCTAAGAAGGAAATGACTGAGAATAAAGACATCAGCTTTGCTGTTATTTGGAGAGAACATCCTTACACATTTCAAAAACCTGCCATGTAACTTTGAGAAACCCAGCCTGCATAGACAGCAGAAACACAGAAATGAGCTGGTGAATCTGTAGCGTCAGGAAGGAGAGGAAATGTCTTTTTAAAAAGTGCAAAGCATCTTAAGAGAGTTTTAATAAAGTCTTTACAAACTTATTGGCACTTCAGTAGAGAACATGCAAAGATTTCGTCTTAATGTGCTTTAATGGTTTTAAAGCCATATATAGGGTGGAGCCACCAGGAACGCCTGTCCCCACACAAGAAAACAGATGCTTAATTGTGAAAATTACGTTTATCATCAATTCCTGAAATAAATCCCCTTTCAGTGTCACCTGCCATAAGGAACGCTGAGCTCCACTGAGGCTTTTGAAGTCATGAGTGCTTCACCAGGTGAAATCTGGTAAATGTTACAGCTATGTACAGCATTTACTTGATGGGAAATCCCCTCGTCTTGAGATGATAGTATATTCTGCATCACAGCAAAAGAATAATCTCCAAAACTGAGGAATGAGTTTGAGATGGAAGAAACTGATGGAAGGACTGTTCTAGGTCCTAAAGAATTGTATGACACATTTATTAAAGAATTTTCTTAGCCATATGAAAATATCACAGAAGAAGCTTAAGTTCACCCTTCAGTCTGTTTTTCAGTATTATGCAACATTTGGAGACAATTCCAGCAGCAAGCTTGGGGAATGAAAGAAAAAGGAAGAATTATTGGTCTAGGATTGAATCCTTAAAAGGTTGCAGCTGGAATCCAATTTTGTTCACTTTGAGCACCTCTGTAGGACTGGAACAAAAGTCTAGCCACAAAATTTTGCATTTCTGAAGATAGGGTAATTTTCAGAAGTATGAAAAAACTCAGGGAAAAATAATCTGTTTGGCTGTCCACAGGCAAACTAGAGTTTAGATTTTATAATCTTGAAACAAACCAACCAACCACCCCCAAAACCCAAACTAAAAAGGCCCTCTCCATTTTCTAGCTGTAGTCACTTTCACTCAAGAAAATCCAAATGAAGCATTCTTGCAGCAGTTGCCCAGAGGCATTATTCTTCGCTCTGCTCTACTTTTCATTTTTTCCCCTCAAGTAATGCCCCCAGGATTTTCTTATTTATTCCCACCATGGATTTGTTCAGCAGTAGCCTTGCTACAGCAAATTCAAACAGCGCTCCTGTTTCTCAGTCAAAACTGAGAAAGTACCTAATTACTTCAAGCTCAAGGAAAACTGAGGAAAACTGTGAATAATTAGTGTCAGTGACGTTCTGGGGAGCACCCAAGTGGCAGCTCATCTAAATCCAATCATACAAAATAAAATCTTTCCAGTCCTCCTCAGCGCAACTCCACACTGATCAGTGCTCACAGTAACACATGTATGTCTTCTTCCAGTACTACACAACCTGATGGGAACCAAAAACACCCAACACTTGGATCACTGACTTGTATCAGCACTGAATCCTGAAATATCATTTTAAGAATAAACACACGGGACTGTAATGTTCGCATCTAAACACATTTCCTTTACTACCTGGTTGGAAGTTACAGTGTACTTACTTTCTTCTTCATTTTTAAATTATCAGTAGTATAAGCAAGCAGCTTCACAGCTTTGGGCTCAGCAAAAATGTGGTGAGCACTAGATACGATTTCAAGATCTCTGTGGCATATATTTAATCCTCAATATGTAGGTTTTGGAATCTAAAGTCAAACCACATTTCTGAGATTAGGCCCTGGAGAGAAGGAGCCGAAGAGCAAGATAAAACAAGCCGAAGGTTTCATCAGCACAAAGCCAGCGGTGGGTGAAGGTGGGTTTTGAGCAGTGTGCTGCTTTCTTCCAAACATCTGTTAAGATTGAAGGCACTGACTGAACACAACTGTGTTCAAATGGCTGCTCTGACTACAGCAATTAGTCCTACAGTTGCTGCATGTAGGTGCTTATTTATTGAGGTCCTGCTAGCCACGTGTCTTTATCAGATTGCTTTTTCCTTTGGTGGCCTTTCACTGATGTGTGGTCAGACCTGATGGGGATGGTACCCTTGAGAGAACACATTTCTGATCTTCAGGCTTTATTTCAGCCATCCAAAGAGAGCGGAGTGAAACAGAAGCAGCCGCGGGCATGCACGCAGCCCAGGCTGAGCATTCCCACAAGAGCAAACCGACTGGGCAAACGTAGGTTACTCGCTAAGGCTCGTCCTGAGGGAGACGGGGACCCCATTAACTCCTGTTTCCCAGGACACACATCACCTTTAACCAGGCACACCAAGACTGGAATACAATTTTCCCTCATTCAGGACAGGACCTAAACCATGCACACTCTGCCAAAGCCGTTTTAAAAATTTGGTTTATATTTCACATTTGATTGGCCAGAGAAGCTGTGGAGGCCCCATCCCCAGAAGTGTTCAAGGCCAGGTTGGATGGGGCTTTGGGCAACCTGGTCTAGTGGAGGGTGTCCCTGCACATGGCAGGGGGGTTGGAACTAGATGGTCTTTGAGGTCCCTTCCAACCCAAACCATTCTGTGATTCCATGATTCTGTGAAACTTCCAGAAGGACAAACACACCAAAAAGTTCTTTGCTAGTGCCCATAAAACAAGCTTAAACATATTTTTTTAGTTTTACTGCTTTAAAGAGTCTCTTAAGTGTCTTTAAAAATCTTGGAGCTCCTTCTACCATTTGTAGTCAGCTTCAAATTTCTTTGCAATAAACACAAAATTCCTGTTTCAATGTTGTAAACAAAAAATCTTCATGCTGAGATGACAACTAAGTGGTTAAAGACTGGCACAACCACCTTCACTTCCACTGCAAAAATAACCAGTTGTTCATGTGGTCTGCTACTCTCTCCTCAGAAAGGCAAGTGATTTGAAAGAAACAGAGCTTAGATTGGGGCCAGTGGGGTAAGCAATGTTCTTAAACATTTCTGCAAATGAAATCCAATGTTCACTAGCATCTGTGACTGCTCTATATTGGCTCATCTGTCCTGCCTTCCTTTCTATACATGCTGCCAGTGACCACAACTGAATGTCTGAGAGTCTTTCTCAGGAATTTATTCCCAAGACCAGCAGGAGTACACTTCCCTGAAGACATTCAGACCAGAAGATCCAACACTAAGTCCACCACTTCCATCAGAAGTATAACGCACACTTTATAATGACATTTAGCTCATCTTTAAATGACGGTAGATCCATCACATTCAACAGGAAGCTGTCTCCTTAATGACCTTCACTGTTAATCTTGAGCACCACACACATACTCTCCCATGCATTGCGAGAGGTGGCACCTCAGCATGATGTTATCCCCTGAACCAGCCTCCTCACTGCTACAGTCTGAATGCTAATCTTCAGACCCAGTGCTCTCCATCTTCTGCACAGATTTGGCAAAATTGAGCACCAGCATGGTAAGAAGCATTCAAGCTCTTTCACAGTTTGCAAGTTGGCCAAACACCTATTCCTGCACTCCCACATGAAGGCAACAGATCAGATGGAAAAGCCCAATGGATGAGATCTGGCTCAGCTCCATAAATAAGGGACAGAATAAAGTTGCTATCTTGCTGCTGGAGGTGCCACTGGTGTGATCATTCCCACAGGGGAAACATCACAAGGAGCGAGATGCTCCCTGAGCACAACAGACACTAAATGCTGACACTCAGCTTGCTCTTCCCCACCTTTAAAATTATTTACAGCAAAGTTACAAACCCCCCTCACCGTGTGCACAGGAACATCAGAGGCATTTTTATCAAAGGAAGGCTGTCAATCAAGACCAGTTCTTTATCTAAAGGATGTGACTTAATCAAATGGGAATTAATCCACGGAAGCCTTAGGAACCGAGCTATGGAGGAGGCCAGACCTGACAACTTGGCACCTCTGTCACTGGTGTGAAGTTGGACGCAGAGGTCTCAGCACCTGAAGCCCATGATGGATGGACACCTAATCTACACACCCCATCCCCACTGCTGGCAGCTTCAGGGTGCTCTGGGATGCCAGAGACAGAAGGCTCTTCTCCTGGCTGCCACGGTTTAGGTCTCAGAGACCTCAGGGGGATGGTTAAGGAAAGCTGGAATGTAGGTCTCCTCTCAACAGCCATGACTGTGTATCCAAAAGCCATTCATCCAAAACCTTCTGCTAGAACTACCCTAACCATAAAATAAACAAAACCTGCAATTGTGTGTATAATGTTTGCTTTACAAAACTGCAACGGAAGCACTGAAGGCTGCAGCTTTTGCTTTACTCCTAGCAAAACAGGAACATCACCTGGCGTTAGAAAGGGCAGAGTACACACATGGGACTAGTCCCATGAGACAGAAGTATATGCTGTCACAGGTTTGCTCCATCCTCACTACCCAAATTCGTGCACATACACAAGCTACATATGAAACGCATTTGTAGAAATGGCAGGATTAGTTCTGCAGAGCGCACAACAGTGCTGGGTTTACACCTCGGACCAGCCCAGAAGGTGCTCTGTGTCTCCTCTTGTTTCAGCACCAGCCTTCACCCAGAGAGGGATGTCCAGGCACAGTCTGTGACTGGAGGGGCGCGCTTGCAGAGGCTCAAAATGAGAGGTCCTTACAGCACCCCTGTACCCACAGAGCATACGCTGTGCACGGACAGAACTGAGAAGAGCGGTATCGGACACAATGTGCCTGAAAACTGCTTTTTGTTGCAATAAGCAGCAGCACACGAAGAGATTTGCCAGTGGAGCACAGTGGGACATCTGAGCTGTCAGCAGGCTGAGCAAGGCTCACTCCAACAACCTCTCATCCACGTATGTGGTCACTTCCTTAATGTAAGGATTTTACGTGACCTCTGCCTCTCCCAGTGAAAGCAACATCTCTATTCACAAAGCAGGTCCCTTGCTTTTATTCATCAAGGTTTCAGAAATAAAAATACAGGTCTGAGCAATTATGCTCAGAGAAAAAGCAACAGCAAAACTGGAATGCATTAGCCATAAATGAGGCAATTAAGTCTAACCTTTGCTAACCTGGCAGGTCAACGGTACAAACAGTATGCCAGGAGTTATTTGGGTCCTATAGATGCCCTTTAAAAAGCCAATTATCTGGAAATGAGTGATTCTGTCAGATGACAATATAGCAGCCCTTCAGAAAGCGCTGGGAGGGCGGTGGGGGGATCTCTCTGCCTGGCCCACATGCAGCTTTCCAGTATAATTGAACAGCTCTCACTGTTCAGAGGAAGGTAAAGGTTTCTTTCAGCAGAAGGTCTTTGAAATTAATTACCATTCCCCAGTAAGAAGCAGTGTAAGGCATGCTTGCTTGGATGCCATGTCAACATATGAGTAGGCTTTTAAGAGGTATGAAAAAAAGTACAAAAGCAAACCAAAAAAGAGAGGGGATGCAGCGAGCTGTATAAGAGTGCCAATTCTTTCAAAAACACCAGGATGAGATGAAACACAACCAACTGAGCTTCAGTTACTAAAAAAAGAAAGCACTGAAATGGCCATCAAGGCACATATGCAGATCATGGTTACAAAACAGGTGGGACAGGCATGCCCATCCTCGGACAGGGGAGGAGGGGAAAAGGAGGGCCTTGATTTCAGTCTGGCTTTCAAAACTGAAATACCCATCTACATCCTATTTCAGAAAGATCCAGCGCACCAATCCCACCCTAGGCATGGCTGGCCTCACAGCAAGCATCTTAATCAAAGGATGCTAGGACCAAATACTATTTTGACTTGGCCCTAGTTTGGGTTTTTTTGGTCTGTGAAACAAACTAAACCCAGAGAACTGTTACAAATGATGGCTCAGCTACAGCCCTGACCAAAACCACACTGCCCCTCTAGGACTCAGCAAGAGGGAACCAGGAAAACCTGAAACGAAGGCAAGAAAGGACATTTACCTGCCAACTTGTACCCTATCTACTGCTCTGTCATCTCTCTGCTGTCTGACTTAGTCCCATCTTGCCCCATTGCCTTGAGCATACAATCCCATTTGTCCTTCACTTTCACGTTCCAGCATCCTTAAGCTGCAGAGGCTGTAAAAGTGCACCAGGAAGAATGATTGTGCATCCACCAGCAGGAAAGGAACAGGACAAAAATCACTACCTGCAGCCCCTGCCAGCAGGAAGCAAAACCCTAGAGATGAGCCGAAGCCTCACAGAGAGCCTTCTCAAGCTCAGCCTTCAGGGAGGCCTGGCCAAATGCTCTGGAAGGCAGATCTCTAAATATTACAGCCATGAATCAAGAGAAGCCCTACGGCCTACCCAGGCAAGCATTATTTCCACTGAACTGATGAGGCTGCTCACAGTCATAACCACTACAGTTATTCACACTGGGGCTGGCCACCTTCCTGCACCTTCCCAGCTCCAAAGCGCGAGCAGTCTACAGGCTATGGTCTCCCCCAGGTATTCATCCCTGCTGCTCCAATTACGTCACTGTAATGCATAAAAAAGGGCACTATTTTTAACCATTGCAATACAAAAAGGATCTGTAAAAGAGCAGTATAGATACCACTGGCAGGACGCATGCTACTTTAATGCAATATGCAAACACTGCAGGAGCAGCAACATGCCTTCTGCACGCACGCGCAGCCAGGAGCTACGCTGCTGCCACTATCTGCACTAGCACCGGGATGCAGGCCGGCCGGGCCACAGCGCGCATCCGTAGGATATCGCTGCTGCTTGTTACGGGGCAGGCCCTGACTATCTGCACCACGCGCTGCTCTGGAGGACCCATCTTCTCCGACCACTTCCATTCGTGCAGAACGACAGGCTGTGTGTCTAGTGACACACAAGACTGTCGTGGTTTTACCCCAGCCGGCAGCTGAGCACCACGCAGCCGCTCGCTCAGTGCCCCCGCACTGGGACGGGGGAGAGAATCGGAAGAGTGAAAGTGAGACAGCTCATGGGTTCAGATACAACAGTTTAATCAGTGAAGCAAAAGCCGCGTGCACAAGCAAAGCACAACAAGGAATTCATTCCCCACTGCCCACGGCAGGCAGGGGTTCAGCCATCCCCGGGGCAGCAGGGCTCCGTCACGTGTAATGGTCACTTGGGAAGACAAACGCCATCACTCTGAATGCCGCTGCCCCCCCCTTCCTCTTCCCCCAAGCCCCTTACAAACCGAGCATGACGCCATATGGTATGGAATGTCCCTTTGGTCAGTTGGGGTCAGCTGCCCTGTCTGTCCCCTCCCAACTCCCCGCGCACCCCCAGCCATCCCGCCCGCGGGGCGGTGCGAGAAGCAGCAAAGGCCTTGACTCTGTGTGAGCATCGCTCAGCAACAGCAAAAACATCTCTGCACTATCAGCGCTGCTTCCAGCACAGACCCAAACACAGCCCCATGCTGGCTGCTGTGAAGAAAATTGACTCTCTCTCAGCTGAAACCAGGACAAAGACCCATTGCACATGAAAAGCCTCTGAAGTTGGAAAAGCACGGTGCTGTCTGGGGTTAGGGAATTACATACAAAAGCACTGTTGCCAGTGTAGGCTCCTGCCCTTGTGTGCACTTATCTTCACAGGCCAACAAGAGAGAATATGAAAATCCATAAAACATCAGCAGAGAGCAGGAAGCAATGAGAAAACATGAGATCATAAAGCAGTGAAGTACTGCAAAATCATTATATGCTTAACTTTGACACACAGGCTGTACGACTCCGGCTTTGGAAAACAAAACACGACTATCACAGCAGCCAGTGAAAGTAAAACAAACAGCAAAACCATCCACATCCATCAGCTCTGTAACTACCCCGTACAGCCCCGCCCCCCAAAATCCTTTAATAAACATTTATTAGTTTCTCACCCCAAATTCAGATTTACAACAGTAGACTCTCTTCTCCCAGGAGTCCTTAAGAGCACCTTCACTCACCCCCCACCAGCTACTGGTCTGTAACGGCAGCTGCTCTGTATGCCAGCCTGTTACTCAGGTGAGCTGAGCTAAAAGCATCTCCTGGGGTGTCGCACATTTAATGAGCTGGGATCTCTTAACAGAAGTAAATTTACAAATTTTATATTTATTAGAGCTCTCAATATAAGCAACTGAAATGCACAGACCATTAGTTAAGCTGCTTTTTTGGTTGATTGCTCTATGTTATCAGAACTCCCTACGGTGATCTGTCTACACATTACCCTGTGTTTAATGGCAGTAAGTGTCGGTGTACCTGATCTGACAATTCTAGAGCTTTACAGTTTCTTTTCTAAGAAAAAAAACATCTCCAGAAAAAGTGACCCTGTGGTCCTTTCAATGAAACGTAAGACAAAGAGCACACTGAGCTGTTCTCAGCAACACCAGTCTCCTCTGTCATTAACTTCCCACTCAGACCACTTAATGCATGCCCCACTGACACTGGACCTAGCAGCTTGTTTCTTACAAGTGCTTAAACAAAGTCCTACCAATTCATCTCTGTTCCCATTGCTAGTGGGGTGTTTTTTTTCTTTCTTTCTTTTTCCATTTCATTAACCGCTTAGGTCTGGTTTTTCCCCCATTTATGTTATCACGGTGGTAGTTTTCATACATCTAAAGCCACCTCCTGTTCAATAATCACCAAGACCTCAATGCTGCTGCCAGCTCCATGTTGACTCAGTCCTGCTGAGACAGCCCAGGATTGGGTCTGCTCACACTACGGCCCGGACATGTGCTGCCATCGACTTATAATGGGAAAAGCATTAGGACAGAGGGTTAAAAAACCTACCATCTCTACTTAGCTCTTTTGAAATCAATAAGAGCTCTTGCTTAGATCTGACCTTTAATCAAGCAACACAGGACAACAACAAAAAAACCCCTAAAGCTCTAAGATTACTAACAAGCAGTGCTAGTAAATCTCAAAAGCCTAAGAGACACTCTTTGGAAAACAACGGAAGACGTGGAGGGTAGACCTAAGCTAAGTATTTGGCATCTCTGTAACACTGTGCTGCAAGCTCGGCAGAGCAGACTTTCTTATTCGCAGATGACATGTTGTAAGTCGGCTTTCTGTCATTTAAGTTTTACCCATTTCAAGGAATTGATTGAAGCTGGAAATCTGACATGAAAGGAAGACGCCTCATGGGTTTTCCTCGGAAAATAAAAATTGTTTGATTCTTCCTCAAATTAGTCGCTTCTTCAGCACCTGGGCACAATCCTGTCTTCCTGAAGTCATGGCAAGGGTTTTGCTGATAAGCAAAAAAGATGTCGTTCACAGGCCTGTCTTCACACACATGCCTTCCACTAAGATTTCTCCCCTTCTCTGTATTCTGCATTCAGTTCAGCTTCACTTCGCAAGGCAAAAGTGACCACAACAGTTTAGACACACCAGGGGTCTTGCGTCCAGCCATAGTTCTCATTAGATACCTGTTGTTGTTCAGCCCCAGCCGGCAGCTGAGCACCACGCCGCCGCTCGCTCACTCCCCCCCCACCTCGGCAGGGTGGGGAGGAGAATGGGAAGAACAAAGGGGAAGCCTCCTCAAGGTGAGACAAGGACCGTTTAATGGGACAGCAAAGGCAGAGGCACACAGCAGCAGCATTTTATAATGGGATGTACACCAAGGTGATAACAAAGAGAGCAATTTACCAATCAACGACCAACCCGAAGGACCAGATGCTCAGCCCGCACCCAGACCGTCCTAGAGCAGCACGGAACCACCTCTCCCTGGCTGGCCCCCTTTTATGGGGAGCATAGCACTCCTACTGTTTAAACTCCAGGAGGACCAAGTGTGCAGTCAGTGCAAACGAATCCTTCAATCCAACTGCAAACGAATACGCCAGAAGGTGCACGGACACTGGTGTTAAACACCCTCATGAGTGAACAGTTTCAACCTCTCCCCGTAAATCCCACAGCTTCAGGAGAGCAGGCACCCAGCCACCCGAAAGCATTAAACACATGACGGTGATGGATAGCAGGAGGTACCTCAAGTACCAGGAGAGAGAAAACTGTGGCAGAGAGAAACAGCACCCAAAATAGAAAGACTCCTAACCAAAAGCAACCCTTAATAGCAATCTCTGCAAAACACAATGTTCCATGCTGACTATTAGCCCAAAGGGAAATGCTTGTTACAAGAACCTTGTAACAAACCTTGGCATTTAGGTCTGTGCTAAACCCGGTTTGCCTGCGTTCATACAGAAAAGGTAATCAAGGAATTACTTCTATTCATCTGTTTGGGTTATTCTTGCCTCACAGTGCTGGAACAGACACTGAACTCCCTATTCATTTTTCCCAACAAAACCAAATGATTGCCAATTTGTTTCCACGCTCGAACCTGAAATAAAAACAAGATCCCACACACTCTCTGCGCAGCGTCAACAAAGTGAATCTTTTTCTCGGAACAAGCTGCAGTAATATGGACATTCTTAGGTGGAGACTCAGCAAATTACAAAAGCAAGGATCATCATCCCCTTTTCTATTTTATGTCCTGGACAGCCCAAAGGGTTTGTTTTGTTCCCTGCACTTTTATTAACAAAATTTAGGTTTGTCAGAAATGTTCCATCTTCTCTCCTTAACAACCCAGTAATACCAGGTAGGACATAGGGTTCAGAATGTTGAACATCAACATTTTTTCTTCCATTTACCAGGATTTTAAAATAAATCTATTTTATATACAACTCAGAACAGAGAACTGCAAATGGTCTTAAAACGAAGAATCGTGCTACCTCAGTTAACCAGATTCATTTGTTTATAATGTATGATCCCACTAGTATTCTAGTCTTTCATAAAAAATGGGGTATGCAAGATAATTTTGCGGTATGAAAGCAAAGAGAAGCAAAAATTCTAGATGTCTTTCTAATACATCTTAGAAGAGTAACAAAAAGTCTGACTCTTTTTCCCTTCTGCAAAAGATTACATCAGTCACTTAGGAGCTGCACCATCATTTCCAAATGCCTTCTTTACCACAGGAAGTTTCAATTAAATTAGTTACTAAACCAAATTAATTAAAGTTGTACGATTTCTACATAGATGCACTTGTTTTTGTTCAAGGGAGTCTTACTTGCTTTTAGTCCTCTTTCTAATCAACCTAAGCAAAATCAATATATTAGAGTTGATACAGCCTGTTAGAAGTTGAAGGATGAATTCCAAACCATTTAGTTACAGTTAATTTGGAAAAAACTTTCTCTATTAAACAAAGCCTACCCAAATTGCCATTTCCTCTTATCTGAGAATCGATTGTTTGACTTGATGACGAGAAGCGGTGTGGGGGGATACATCCCTTCACTCTACAGTATTAAATGACTAATTAATGTTTTCCAGGCAACATTTTAAGTGAGGAAAAAGGAGAACATAGATGATAACAACTTGTCAGAGCTTGAGGAAGCCCTCCCGTCACACAAAATGCCCACAGCTGTTTAGCCAACACTGAGCTCCCACAAACGGCTCCACACCAAGGCCTAACACAAAAAAGTTTGCTGTAGTTTTGACTCATCTTCCCTCCCTTCCCACTCACATCCCACTAGCTTTTCTAAGTGTTTTTCATTTGGTTCTTCCGTTCAGCAGTTCCTACGGGTTTTTCTCATGTCTCCTATGTTCAATCCTTGTCCCCTTCAAATCCTCTCCTGTCCTTCTCTCCCTTTGTCTCCTGCCTTCTCCCAGGTCACTGCCCCCGTTTTTAACTCTCCAAGTCCACTCCCAGGCACTTGCAAACGCGACTGCTCAGCAGTCAAGCAGAAAGGGGAAACCCAGGCATCGAGGGAACCTTACTGCTTAGGCCGAACCTGAAACAGACTGACACCAGAGCAATTAGAATGCAATTTTATGTAATAAGATGATTTATTCATTAGCACAAGGCAGGGATAAAAGCTTACAGCTGATGAGAGAAGCAGGTTTGTTTCAGCTGTCAGTTTCACCAGCAAAATGTATTAGTCATTTAATTTCTTTTCTTTTTAAACACCAAAAGCATCCTATAATTACGTGTATGTGCCCTTCCTTATAGAAGGAAGCTTTGCACAGAGTTCTTTATTTTCATCATGAAACAGCAACAATTAAAGTGTCATGAGATGATTGGTCTGTCAGTGAGTGACTGACCCACGTACTACCAAAAAACACATCTCAAAAAAAAATATAATAGTAAGATATTGGACTCAAAATACCTATCTACTCCTCCATAGTAGGAAGGTTAATAAGCATCAGGTACTTCAAGCACACTCTTAGACAACAGATCTATAAAAAAAATCAGATGGTTTCTTTCTGAGGACAGCTGTGCTAAGAGGATTCGGCTCTCATTTCTTTCCTGCTTTCAAAGCAATTGCAGTACAGAAGACCACGTACCAACATCTCAAGCACTTCTAAAGTTGGCCTTCCAACCAGCACTGGTAAGTCCCTCTAAAAGATCACCACGAATAACATCTGCACCATTGATGGCAGGTGGAAGACAACAAGAACCTCAAGGCTTTGGTTCATCACCTCACACACTAGCCACAAAGCCAGAGACTCTGTAGAAAGTAAAGAGCCCTTCACTTCAGGTCTCAGCGATTGTGACAGGAGAGTACACTTCCCCTTTGCAGTAACTTCGAGGTAGAATTCATGTTTGATGGGAGCACACAAAGCCTGTCCCATTCCTATCTGCTGGAGAACAATGGGAACACTTAGACCTCAGCAAAATCATACCTGAACACAGGCTCAGCACTTAGTGGGACTGAACTGGCAGGAAAAACAGGCAGAAAGGACCCTTGCGCAGTACCAAATCTACTGGGTCATTCCACCCTTCCTCTACTTCCCATCTGCCTCCCAAGGACTTTGTGTTCTTCAGAATATGAAATTATGGACTGAGCACCAAAGAAGGGTGCTTATCACAGAAACGCTGGTGATGGTTCACTTTAAGCAGGATTCTCAACCTGTATGGACCAGACCCTGTTCCTGCTATTCAGCACCCAGCAGTGGAGAGCATGACCACCACTGCACTATTATGGGGGGCTTTGTTTTTACATGTCAGACCTCAGTAATTATATCAGCATGCATGGCCCTGTTAACATTTCAGACAGTGAGATTAAACCCCTAAAACCCAACTTGCAGGAAGGCAACTGGTGATTTGTGGAATCAACTAAAGCTGGTAGAAAGACAACGTAACACTGAACAGAGTGAGGCTTTGGACCAAAAAAAGGTGAAGGGTGACAAGACAAAGGTCCCCTGGGAAATGAGGAAAAACAAGAAAGACTATGTTCTGTCCATGCATTTCTCAGCGCATGAAGGACAAGTTGGTAACCCCATCTTGGATGGGTTTTCAACTGCTTTGATGCCTGACCTAGGTAAATTGCTAAGAACATAATCTCAGCTTCAAAAGATGACCGTGAAGTCTAACTTAATCTGCAGAGCAGGTGCTGTGTTTGCATGAAGAGCTGTGATAGGTGGGTTGTATTTAAAAAAAAAAATAATCTGTAAATAATGGAAACACCTCCTTGATATTGTTTAAAACAACTCAGATTATTACATTATGTCATTAAACATGCTTTCTTCATGCTGCTTCTGAGACAGGTGTCAGAAAAACAAACCCTTTTTAAAGATATACTGCCATCTTCCCAGTGTTACAAATCCCATTCATAGCAGCCCTTCCTCCAAGGACACCTCACTCCTCGCTGGGAGGAAATAATGCACCACTGTAACACACTGGCCTTGCAGCACTATGCAGGCAGGAGGCGCACACGATGGTGGAAGAGCTGTCTGCCTCTACTTAAACTGCACAAGCACTACTTCGAAAGAAATAATGAGGACTAGTCACACAGCGCACAAGACACTTTGTACTTTAGGAGAAAGCATCAATTACAGAAGGGAAGGCGGCAGCGTAACGGGAACAGACCGCCGCTTTGCACAGCCCACTGCGAGCAATGCGGCCAACAGGGAAGAGGTTCCTCAGAAAGGCTCCCACTCATTTCAGCTGGGATCTACCTTTCGTCATGGCTGACCCTGCACTCATCACTCAGGACAGCACGTCCAATGCTTTCGTACCATGCAGAAATGGAAAAGCGCTCATTCACACAGCTCAGCCCAGGCTTTGTCCTGAAGCAGGTTACACTCCCTAGAGGTTCAGCCAGGCACGTCCTAAAACCGCTTGCCACTGCATGGATGGCACTGCCCCTGTGCCAGCTGTCAGATGTCTTCCACTCCTCTCTGCAGGCTCCACACCAGTCTCCCAGTTACAACGACAACAGCAGCTCCTTCTCAGTAAATGGGTGATGAGATTTTTAACTTTAAAACAAAAGCACGTCTGCCCTCAGTTTTGCTACTTGCTTACACTCTCTAACCTGCCTTAACCTCTCATTTTTCCTCCCCGTTTGCTTGATTTTAGCTTACAATGGCATACCTTTCTCAACAATTTCCAGATACGTTTTCTAGTTCCTACATTTTTCTCCAAAACCTTCTGTTTGACACTAAGTCTTAGAGTGCACTGGCCAGGAGAAAGTACTACCGCCCAGAAGTGATTACATGGGACCCACCCACAAACATGTCCACATCCCTCAAATACCAAACGACAGTTTAGTACCTTAATCTCGCTTTCCGATCTTCCTTAGCATGCACTCCTCATCTTCTAAAAAGGAAAGTGCTGGGGATGTGTGCAGGCTGGCAGAGTGGAAAGGCTGGGGCTCTACAACTGAGACCACCAACCGATGGCTGTAAATGTGTACATATGGCTGTAAATAACACACTACAGCAAATGGAAGTGGGAAGGGTCTGCTCCACTGTCTCGGCGCACAGCAAAGGCAATACTTTATTCAAAGTTAGAACCTCAGAAGTCGTAAGAATGTTTTTCCATACAATTTCAACTTTTACCAAGGATAACTGAGTCAGATACAGAACTAGACACAACTCCTTGTGAGCTGAAAACCAAGAATTAAGTGCCTGCTGTTTCCACAACTCCTGAGCAAGTTTCATTAGGATGCCATGGGATTCCCATTCCATAATCAGTTATGACTGAAGGTTTTTTCATCTTTCCTTTAAGACTAGGGCTCTAGATTCAAGATTTGTCACCCAAGACTTGAGTGTCTCAACAGGGAGCCAATGTGTTTCCAATGGTTTGGTACAGAAATGAGATACGTGTTCAAAGCAGTCCCTCTGGCAAAAGCATTCTGCTTCTCAAAATATTTCAGAAATGATCAACTGCTCTATGAGGTGCAAATTATCTGGCTTCTAAGTCAGCAGGTTCTGTGGCAATAAACTGACAAGTCATCTCCTGGGTCAGCAGTGCTGGTGCCTTTCTGCAGAGATTAGCTGTGCACGCCTGACGGTGTCATAACGAAGGACAATTAGTGAGTTTACAGCAGCCTTCAGCATGTTAGCCTGAAGATACAGATCCATGAGTCATAAACAGGCTCTTTCGGGAAAACACCAGTACAAACATTGCTGCTCTCCATATAAAAAGCACTGCTGTTTAAAGGTTTGAGGTGCTGATATGCACCTTAAGAAGTGATAAAATACTGCACTGAGGGTGTACTGTAAGAAACAGAAAAGATACTCTGCAAACCTTTGTGCCAAAACATTCAAAAAATCAAAGAAAAATCCCACAAAAGCAGGACCATGTCATGCTGGCTCCATAAACAAATTAATAAAGATAATTAAGCGATATACACCTTTGAAGAGACTTGGTTTATTAGAAATCTTTGTTCTGGGTTGAAAAAATGATCTCCGCTTCTCTCACAGGTTGTAGGAACCGGCATGAAAGCAAACACTGCTCCTGAAGCAAACAAGTGACATGCTGAATTACACTGAGAAGCAACAGCCTCCTCCAGCCAGCAGGCAAGGGTGCTGTGCGGTTACCGATTCAGCTGCTCAGAGGTTTGCAGTACTTGTGCAGCAGGCAAGTGACTGCCTGGACTGAAGCAGCATCCTGAGGCTCCTTTCGGGCTCTGGGCTTTGACATGCCACAGAAGTTCACACAAGAAAACCTTCTCCTCTGATTTTTCAAAACCAGATGAAATAAATCGGTAACAAACAATAGGTAAGAGAAGAAAGACTGAAAATAAGAGATATGTGATTACCGGGTCTCACTGCGTATAAGGTAGCAGCAGCTCCAGACTGGATTTAAAATGCACACATGAAGCCCATTATCTGTAGCTGCCGCTCAGTCCGGCCATCAGCCTAATTTCGCATGGATATCACAGAAACATGTTGCTGTACATCTCTGTACTCAGATTCATTACAAGCACCCAACCTCCCACTGCAATGTCCACATCAGTGCCCAAACATCACCCTTTGTCATTCAAGTGACAAACGATTTTTATTTAACTACACCAAATGTTTCCAGACACATACTTTCCACCATCAGTTACCAAGATAATACCATACGCACATGCAAAGTGCACAGAGCTCTGCAGGTCCGCAGCAGTACACTCAAACACCTCGTCCTGGCCATCTCATGAGGGATCTTCCCTTTACTGAGGCAGGGAAGAAGCACCTGCCTGTGCTAGCTGAAAGACCAGAAGGTTGAGGGAGGTGATCACAGAATCACAGAATGGTTTGGGTTGGAGGGACCTTAAATATCATCTAGTTCCAACCCCCCTGCCATGGGCAGGGACACCCTCCACTAGACCAGGTTGCCCAAAGCCCCATCCAACCCAGACTTACACACTTCCAGGGAGGGGGCATCCTTCCCCTTCACCCAGCACTGATGAGTCCTCTGGAGCACAAGGTCCAGTCCTGCGGTTCCCAGTAGTAAAGGGACATGGGCACACTGGAGCAAGTGCAGCAAAGACTGGTGAAGACGGCTACATGGACTGGAGCATTTGCCACATGAGGAGAGGTTGATTGCTCAGCCTGAAGACCAGAAGGTTCAGAGGTGATCTTATCAAAGCGTTTAAATGTCCAGTGAGAGGCCATGAAGAAGATTGAACCAGATTCTTCTCAGTGGTGCTGAATGAAAGGACAGGAAACAAAGAGCCTAAACTAAAATACAGAAAATTCCACTTAAACACAAGAAAAAGTTTTTTATATTGGAAAGGTGGTAAAATATTGAAAAGATGGTAAAAACCGGCAACAGACTACCTGGAGAGGTTTGCAGTCTCCATCCTTGGACGTATTCAACACACTATTGGGCATGATCCCGAGCAACTTGCTGTAGTTGATCCTGCTTTGGGCAGGAGGTAGGACCAGACAACCTCCAGATGCCCCTTCCAACCTCAGCCACTCCGTGATTTTGTGATATGCTGGTTCTAAGTGTTGGTTGTTAGTCTAATATTCAAACAAGCAAGCAGCATCTAAGTCAGGGAGAGTAAGTACATAACGGGATATGCAGGCTAAATCAATTTATCACAAACTTCTTTTTTTTCCTGGTTTTTTTTTTTTTTTACTCTTTTCCCAGCATGTGTACATCATATATCTGTCTACCCACACACTTGTGACAGCTGTGAGGTCTGCTTTGGCATGCCCCGAGTTGTTCACATCATCTTGGGGAATATTAAAATGAAAATGTCAGCTTTCAGATTAGATACATTTGAGTGCCCTTCTGTACCTTTGACAGCAGCAGAGTTAGGAGATGAAGATCTTGGATGCCATCTTTGCCCTAACATTTACTGACTCCTGGACGAGAGTCACCAAGATGAATCAGAGCACAAAAAAGAAGTGGATACAAGCACATACACACGCACACATGTGTGTTTTTCAATCATCGCACCCAGGAGGTTGCACTTATTTTACATAGCAACACTTTGAAAAAGTACAAGGATGCAAGTCCCTCCTCCTGCATGAAAATCAACAAGTACGAAAACCCCCACAATATTCAACAGGCATTTTACACACTTGTTATAGGAAAAATTCTAAAGGCATCATCATCTGGAGAAATTTAATGACTAACTGTGGCTTCATCTCTGTTGAACAGTGCAGATGAACCATGGATCGGGGTGCCAAGCTAAAGGTCTTGTGCTGTAATGAGAATGTTCTGCATCCTTTAAGTGATCTGTTAAAGGAAGTAAGGTTTGAGTAGACACCTGAACATGAACAGAGAAGCCTTCTGTGCCACTAGCTAGCATATGAAGTGACACAGCCCTGCAAAGTTGCACTCAAAGGAAAAATATTCTGTCCTTGTTTTGGCAGGGATAGAGTTAATGTTCTTCCTAGCAGCTGGTATAGTGCTGTGTTTTGGGTTTAGGATGAGAGTAATGTGGTAACATACTGATGTTTTAGTTGTTGCCAAGAGTCAAGGACTTTTCAGCTTCTCCTACTGCCCTGCCAATGAGAAGGTGGGGGGCACCCAAGAAGCTGGGAGGCGACACAGCCAAGACAGCTGACTGCAGACTGAGAATAAGATTGAGATAAATCATTAAATTAATGAAAGTGGAAGAACTCCTTTTCCACCGTGCTCCTGCACAGGGAGAATATTCCTTGGCATGGAAGAAACTGCATGGCTGATGTGAATTGATCCATTAACTTCATGTGGAGAGGACACTGAAACTTATCCAAAATAAGTCCAGGTCAACACCACCTCCTTTAGCACCCATAAATGGTCATGGGACACACATCAAATCTAAGTGGTGTTAATGAACTAAAAGTAATCTGCAGAAAACACTAACACTGATCTCTAAATGATCATTTTCTATGCCAATACACAATATTTTTAATGGGAAAAGACAAACCTTGAAATTAAAAATGTGTCAGTAATACAATGGAAACTCATTCCCCATGCATTTGGATGTTTTGGCGTGGTACTGCAGTATGAAACTTGGTGCCTTACTCTGGAATTCGGAAGAATTTTCTCCTCCCTCCCACATTTAAACCACCTCAGGAAAAGAACATGGAAAGTGTTCAAAAAGAACACAACAACAAAAACAAAGAAACCAAAACAAACCCACTGTCAAAACATCAGCAACTTTCAACTTTTTGCATAATTATAAGTGATTGAAGGTAAGATATTTTTTTTTAACTGTTTCTTATTTTCTTAGGATTATCCAGCATACGAGGTGTAAACCGTGAGGTGAGATTTCACTCCACTGCTGGAGAACACCATAAGGAATAGACAGATTATACAAAAAATTATTTAAGAGACGACTTATATTTTTACAAAATTTTTAGTTGCAAGAGAACTAAACCCCATATTTTAAAAGCTGACAGCTATTCATCAAATCTTTTAATAATAATTTCAGAAGTCAACATTCCTAAATATTTTCTTCTGATCTTTCCTTAGTCCCATAAAGTGATTAAACATTAAATATCTGAAAGCAGTTTCAACTCATCAGATGAACAGTAAACTTCAGAAAATAATCTCCAAAATCTCCAAGTATCACCTTGCTTTTTTAAAAAAAAATTTGCATTTAAATAGCTCGCTCTGCCTCTAGCACCACTCAGATTTGTTGCCAAGTTTTTGCTAACTGGCTACCTTGCTAACTGGCACTGGCAAGCCCAAAAAGACACAGCACAGATGGGGAGAGGGAAAGGACACAACTGAAGGAGGCAACGGGAGGACCCCGAGCTCTTCCCCTTCCACCCACTGCACCCTTTCATGCTTCTGTTGGACAGAAACCCTAGCATAGCTAACAAACTCTGATGGGGAAATCCTTCCACTTTACCGGCAAACTTCAGAGTCATTTACCGTGGTTTGGGGGAGTTCTCCACATGCAACAGGCTCAGTTGCACTGAAAGAAAGAGTTTGGTTTGCAGTCATCATTTGCATTGTACTTTGCTACCTAGTGTTAGCACTTCTTCACATGCAGTGTCACAGTTTAGACATTTATTGTCACACAGCTGGCCCTCAGTACTGCAGAAAGGCAGTCGAAGAAGCACGAAGGTAGATCATGGCAACTGCTGTTTGTCAGGGCTATTGCAAGAACTCTCAAGAATTTCCTCAGACACTGAAAAAAAATTCTACTTCAGATCCAGGTCCACCTTACCTACATGAAACTCTGAAGGAAGATCTCAAAAGATCTCTTTTCACACTGTGTAGTAACGCAGAATTCCTCTCCGTGCCTGCTCACAGCTTTCCTATTTCAACACATACCACACAGTAACAGTTAGATCAGTAGTAACTTGAGTCTTTCAGTCCTAAACATCATGCTCCGTGCCCCTCACTCCAAACATGTATTTTTCCTCCTGTTTTACATTAATGGCATTTAAATCTCCATCACAATTTCAGTTACACTTTTTCAAAAAGACTACAAGAAACTTTACAAGAATACCATTTCAGCTTACGTTCCCTCCAAGAAATACTGGATAGGCAATAAAACCCCAACAAATTCACACAACACATTGCCCAGATATTGCCTAGATACCTATGCTAGACCAACATCTTTCCTATTTTTCAGGAGAAATTTATTTCACTATTTTCTAGGAAATTACAAAGCCTTTCCTGTGCCCATGTAATTTGGGAATTGCTACAGGAGCCATACGTTAATGCTGTAGCCTAAAAGAAAATGCACATGCTTTCATCCACACTGTTCCATTCCGGGTCAGCAAGACAGCGTGCACACCATTCCTGTGCCGAAATCAAAACACTCCCAACACCTTTATCTTCAACCAAACTGACACGTCATAGGTCAACACACTGATTTAAAACGCAGAATAGAAGCTAGCTAGGCATTAGATCTCCTGGTCACAAAGGAGTTGCAAAGCTTTAAATACACAGCAGGGGAAACAGTGACACTGGCCCAAGTTCAACAAACCACTAGAGACAGCTGTTTCAATCCACCTCCACTCAACAAAGCATTTAGACACAGACTTCAGCACTCTCCTGATGTAAATTCTTTATGACGAGGTGGGAAAATACTGCACGTTCAGAAACAGAGAGCTGGGAGACATGGGACAGACCCTGACCTCACCGTCTGAGGTGAGCTTAGAGCAGTGGCACATACTCTAACCAAACCAGGAACAATTTCTAGGATCACATCAGATGACTGAAAACTCTTCCAAGACAAACACTACCCTGATTGTATGGATACAGTGAACAGAAGAACGCTCGTTGCCAAGACAGTCTCAACAAGCAAACTGTGAGAGAAGGGACACTTCGGTTTCCATTTACTCCATGTAATCAGTGCAAAGAATGAGGTGGGTTTCTTTACCTTCTCCTGGTTCAGGATTCTCCCTTGACCTTTGAATTTCAGGCTTCCTGAGAAAGAGGCTAATAGCAAAAATTCAGTATGAGCTAATGGTCTAAAATATTCTACAAATTGTTATCTCTTCTAGACTACTTGGCACATCACTCCCTTTAAAAAAACAAGTCTGCTTGCATCATATTCCATGTATTTATTTTTTTTAATTACTCCTCCTACCAGGGACAGCTGAACAAAAGCAAGTGTATTTCTCAGAAGTTCACCTCTTTCTGCTGCTTATTCATCTGCCTGAAGGCAACTGTGACTAGATCATCATAACTACCTCTGCAGCAGATGTGCCAAACAAGCACAGCAGATGGGGAATCAACAGCAGATCATGACCTGTGTAGAAAGAGATCCTGTTTTCATCATCAGGTAACATTTGCAAAAAAAGAAGAGGTACAAAAACAGCAGATAGGATTTTGGTAACCTCTCTCAAGGGACAAAGTCTTTTTGAAGCAGATTATCTGGGAGGCACAGGTGTCCCATAGGAATACTGATGTAAATGCAGCTTCCTGCCCAGCCCGATGACAATTTACCAGCAGTCAGTATGCTATCTGGCAATCCTTCCCCCATGGCAGATTAGACGTATAGGCAGTATACTCTAAATAGAATGCTTCCCGACAGAATTAGACATCGTGGGTGTTTTCAGCCCTGTATTCAAACAAAGCTCGGTATCTTCCTAATCATATACCCATAACATTCTGGCCACAAAAGACAGTTACTGCTCACAGCAATGCATGTGATAACTAGCTAAGGACAAAAGGCCTTTGTGTAAAATAAATTAAAACACTTTAAAACTGATTTAGAGATGTACTCAACGAGACTTTAGAATTGAGAAAGCCTTTGCTGAAGTCATCCTTGCAGGCAGAACCTATTATTTCAAGTGCTGCAGGTCTCTGCAAATGTCAAGCTGCCTTTGGTACAGAGCAAGTCATGTGAGCAGCTTCCCATAAAGAGAGGCTGCCAGCCACTTTTTAAGCTTACTATGGCTGAAACTGCAGACAGATCTCAATTGTACACAGTTAACCTAGGTCTCCTTTCCCTACCATCCGCAAAATAGAGATTTCGACCCAGGTCTCTACCTTTACATCTACCCAGTTCAAGGTACTCTGAGTTCACACATTTTTTCTTGATGAAACCAACCCACCTAACACTGATGGCTTAAGGCAAAGTGATAAATTAAAAAAAGAAAATTACAAAAGAGACCGTCAAGTAGAAGAGAAAGAGTTATCCAGCCCATCTTCCACCCCAGAGTAGTTATACATACCGACGTCATTCCTGCCAGACAATTGACTTATCTCACTACAGTACTGGAGGCTTGAAGCCTCCTTAAGGCATACATTCCAGTGTTTAACTATGCTGAATTAGAACGCTTCTTTCCCTAATGCCTAACCTTAACTTCTTGTAAAAACCAACCCATTAATCCCCAAAGGCAGAAGTAGTAATAAGTCCATTTTACTCATCTCTGTTCTAGGATTTTACCTCTCTGAAGAGATAAAACCCCACCCTTTCTTTACTCAAGTCTTTTTTCTAGCACATCAACCCTGGTTTGTAGACCTTTGACTTTCTCATACTCCTCCCTGAAGTGTCTCCAATGAGTGATCCTCCTCCTTGATGTGTGATGACCAAGTCTGGAAAGAGTAACTCAGCCAAGAAAAAGGGTATCAAGGAATCCCCGTTATTTTACCAAAAGACAGATAGTAGCATTGAGGTCACTGGAGATGTTTTAAGTTTCCACAGATCCTGTCTTCTCCAATTGATCTATCCTGAAGTTGCATGGCATTTAACTTGCTAAAGCTAGCGTAACCTGCTTTTGAGGTTACTAGGATAATCAGTGCCTGGCCAAAAGACATCATTTCGCATATTCTTTAGAAGCGACCCAATTTTGCAAAGCAACTTACGCCAATGAAAGTGAGTTACCATACTAGGATTTATCAAAACAATTGAAAAAGCCAAGAGATTAAACAGTGGTTGGCAATTCCTGGATCATTCCAGAATTAACATTGCTCTTCTTAATGGCACAGCTGAACCACTTATTCAGAGAGCTCCTCAGAAAACACACGAATGAATGAAATGAAAGCTGGGAAGCAGCAGTCCTAGAGGAATCTAAACACCAACATCAGAATGCATACAGGTATGAATACATGTACAGGACACTTTCATCCGTCCCGTCCCAAACACTGGACGGACACGTGCAAGTGTTTTATAAAAACAAGGTTTGTTTCAGTGAAAAGTGCTGCACACTACGATTATATTGTTACTTTGTCAAGCCTGTGCCCAGAGCCAATACCCCCACACTTCAGCTTACATGGTATTTACCTTAGTATAAGCTTGGAAGCTTAACATAAACAGGATACTGGTTTTATAATGAACAACTATGGGTACAAGGATGTTGGTCATACATTTATATGCCCATAACTTGTTTCTCCTCACCACACTGGCTCCTGAAAAAGCAATAAACATTACTAGAGCAAATTCATTCTCCTGAATAATGCAAGTTCTGATTTAGCAATGCATCATTACCTATCTATCTATATAAAGACTGATCATTTCAGTAGAGCTTTTCAAACTTCAAAATGAAGTTAGTAGGTGGCAGGTACTGTTGCTGGCATGGCGCATAAGAAGAGGAGGGGACATTCTGAAACAAATCATGCCACTTGAGGATTTTAAACTGAATGTGAACCCACAGAGTGTAATGAAAAGATTTCATTTTCTCTAATTAAATTAATTCAAGGGCCTGACAGTACGTCTGTAGTAACACTGACTTAACATTAAGCAAATGCTGATTGCTTCCTACTCAAGTCAGGCCAGGATCACTCTCCAAGCATCTGTGCACTGATCTACAGTGGCAGGTCACTGTGGCAGGCAAATGAACAAAGGCATTTCAAAACAATATGAACAAAGTATTAATTTTAGGTTGAGGTAGCAGTCATCTGATAATCTGAATGGCTTAATCAGCAAGTGCTCCGCTGAAGGACGGGAACTTGTTTCACAGATTTAAGAGGTCAGAGGGACAGATTTACTACGTATACGTAAGAACCATCAAACCCGCATTCTCTCCTAAGACTAGGGTGAGACAAGACAATTCTGCCACCTTACTGTTGAGCTATTTATCTGATGACACACTAAAAAAAGCAACGAATAGACTTATGAATCATAAAATGATACTAACTGCAGCAGATGATGAAATTCATGACTCAAGCTACTAAGATTATCATGTTCCAAATTACACTACTTGCATTTCTTTTATGTATTCCTTTGCAGCTAGTATAATTTGTAGTTACCATCAATTAAATGACAGTCATAAATGGAGCTTCTAAAAGATAAAAATGAATCGTGATGTTGAGCCAAAAAGCAAATAAAAATGTCAAAAGATTAACTTTATAAATGCCCTGAGGCATAGTATTAAGACATTAACACAACATGCCGGCCTGTCAGTACGCTCTGACTAGAAAACATTTTACATTTTCAGCAAACCAAGTTCAGCATTTTGGTCCCTCTAACAGCAGTAACAGGTTGTTTCCTGCAACTGCGTTCTTGCAAAAGACTAAAGCAGTGACTTCTTGTAGAGTTAGGCCCATCAGGAAATCATACTGCCACCCACGCTTTGACATAGCATATGGGTGGTAGGTATAGGCGTTATCAAGGACTCTTGGGACGTACTGCTTAGAACAAGTTTCAGTGCACATTTCTTAAACTTCCTATCAAAACCTCTCTGTTTTGAGAGACGTTCACTGCAGCGCCCAGGAAGGAAAAAGTGGCATTCAAAAACCAAGTTAGTGGTATCCAGTATCCCCTTGAGTTCCCCCCCCACCATTTCTGTCTCCAGCAGTGGGAGCAGATGACTATAAATGAGTGAGGTTTTTGCTCCTATCTTTAAAGACTAGCTGCTTTCCTAGTAAAAGAGTGGGACAGCATGCGGCACGCATCCCAGTGAGGCTGGAAGCCTACTATCTAGTTGGAGGGAAAAAGGCTGCTCTGTGACAAATGGCCCCTGCACACCCAAATGATCCATCTCATGGGTTATGCACATTAGCAGCCACATTACTTGCAAATGGCACCATGAAGTAGAGTGTCTCCAGGAGAGCACCAGCACCAAACCATTCTCGCCTTCTACAATAGTGATGTTTGTAGAGACAACGTAAGGAATTAAGTACTGAAATACAAAGGCTGTTGAGTCACAGTGACTGAAGTATGAGGCCCTAACAGCAAAAGATGTCCCAAGAACTTAAGAGCTTTGCAGATATATCACTGTTACACATAAAAGTCAAGCTTTGGTTAACAAAATATTTCAAGAGTGTTAAGGCCATTAATGTAAGCATTCTGTCATCCAACAACTGTGAGGTGCGTGGTTCTTGATGTGTTGGAAAATGTGGCCTGAGCTGCATCTGCAGGTCACACACATTTTCTCCTGGTCTTTGAGTGTCCTGTGCAAGCAGGTACACGTGGCAGAGCCTGCTCAAACAAGCCTCAATTCCTCAATGCTCTCCAGTATTAAAAGGAGGAGGAAGAGACCCTGGGAAGGTAATGACTCTGCATGTCCTTTCCAGAGGAGAGGTTCACAGACCATTCTAGTCAAAAAAACTTGCGCTATGCTCTGTGTGAAACCATTGAAAAAAAGATGGCATACAAGAACCGTCAGAGGCTTGTCTCTCCCCCACTCCCCTGACAGAAGTTACTACTGTCAAGAATGATCTTGCATAGGTTAACAGCTGGGAGAGCCGAGCAGACCTATGGAGAAGGACTTGGAGGTACTACTGTGAAAAATTGGCCACGAGCTGGCAACGCGCACCCACAGCCCAGAAAGCCAACCATATCCTGGGCTGCAGAAGATGCAATATGGTCAACAGGTCGAGGGAGGTGATTCTGCCCCTCTGCTCCACTCTGGTGAGACCCCACCTGGAATACTGCATCCAGCTCTGCAGCCCCCAGTACAGGGAAAACGTGGAGCTGCCAGAGCGAGTCCAGAGGAGGGCCACAAAGCTGATCAGAGGGCTGGAGCACCTCTCCTATACAGACAGGCTGAGAGAGTTGGGCTTGTTCAGCCCAGAAAAGAGAAGGTTCCAGGGAGAGCTTATTGCAGCCTTTCAGTACCTAAAGGGGGCTTATAAGAAAGATGGGGACAAACTTTTTGTAGAGCCTGTGGCAACAGGAGGAGGAATAATGGTTTTAAACTGAAGGAGGACAGATTCAGACAAGATGCAAAGAAGAAATTCTTTATGATGAGGGTGGTGAAACACTGGAGCAGGTTGCCCAGAGAGGTGGTAGATGCTCCCCCAGTCCCTGGAAACATTCAGGGTCAGGTTAGATGGGGCTTTGAGCAACCTGAGCTGGCTGAAGATGTCCTTGGTCATGGCAGGGGCCCTTCCAACTCAAACCATTCTGGATACATATCCAGACACTATAAAATTCAATATGCAAGTAAAACAATTTATTATTTCACTAAAAAAAATTACACACAGGTGCAGAGAAAACAGGTAGCCACAGCTACCAACCCTTGGGCCAATGGAGAATTTAAAAATAGACAAACAAAAGGTTCCAACTAATTTTTTTTATTAAAAAAAAAAAAAAGAAAGAAAAAGAAAATTACAGAGAAAAGGTGGCAGCTGGAAGAACAAATGAACAACAGCTCCACCTCCTGCTGGCAAGGACAGAGGATAAAAACTACAGGCAGACTGATGAGCTTATAACAACTGCACACCCACAACATGAATATTGGTGACAACTAGCCTTCAGAAAGAGGCTGGCATTGCTTTTGTGGAATCATAATTTTGACAGTCTTACATTAGGAGAAGGAAGAAAAGTTGCTATGGAACAGACCTGCATTTCCCAACAGCAGGCTTCAACTTTAAACAAAGGCCTATGGGGAAAGAAAAAAAGGTTTTTCAAATAAAACCAATTCCAGCAGCCGCCACCTGCATCTCCTGATATCAAGGTTAGCCGGCTTTTACTTTGGAGTATTCATCAAGATTTCATCACAGTAGCTGAACCAAAGCATCCTCACTCTATTTGCTCCAAAGGAACCCTCCTGCTTTCTCTTCTGAGAGAAACTGAATTGATTCCGTAAACTGAGATACTTGTACACTAAGAAATCCTCTGAGTTGTGCTGGCTAGACGCACTTATGTTACATGTTACTTTTACGCTGCACAAGGCTTCTAGAGTGTTTGTTCAGTGTTTCTGCTGGCAGGACTTGCACAGCTCACAGGCACTCTACAATCCACCACGGTTCACACAAACACAGCGTAAAAATTTGAAGTGTGCTAATTACCACTTAAAATCCTTCTCCTGAACTTCAAAACACCCAAAAGATTGTCTATTGGGTATGCAACTCTTATATTCTCCTTCAAGAATTGTCCCTCTGTGTACCCTACTCCTGCCTTGGCAGGCCAAGGTGGGGGAGGAGCTAAGAACAATCCACCACGGAGTACATGAGGCAACAGTATTAAGAACGTGCATTTCATAGATTTTCAGGTTCCAGTAACACCACAACAGACTGTCTTTGAGAGCAAACAGAGAAACCTTATTGCCAGAGTGAGGACAGGGAACAGAAGAAAAGTTCTCAAGAAGTTAGTTAGAAAAAGAAGCTGCAGCAATGCATGCAGGACTCAGTAAGTGGCGGAGAGGCCACCGTAAGTGTTCCATCAGCTCTTGGAACTAAACTGCATGCAAGGCTGTAACATGCACAGGCATCCTAGGTCACATCCAGGAGAACACACAATCCAAGGCACAACACCTGGTAAGGGCAAAACCTGCTGTTGAGGCATCTAGAGGAATAGTACCTTGCCTCTCAAAGCCTCCAGGGCTTGCATGCACCATCTTCTACCACTTCAAACAAGGCCTCTTTTTCCAGAGCTGTCAAGTCTGCCAGTATCCAGTATGCTGACGCCAGGTGGTATAACTCCTCATCTATATAGCAATATAGTTGAAAGAAGAGATCATAAAGAAGCCAGACGATTGCTAAATTGACAGGTTAAACTTGTACCACTGTACTCAGGATACCAAAAACTTCTCTTCCACACTGGGACTGTGGAGATGAGACAGAACAGGTCCAGTTTGCTTGAGCACGCTACCAATCGTTAAGGATGCAGGAAAGTTAGCTGCAAGTTCACAAGTGAAGAAAAGTACATCAGGGAGCTGTGGCACGCTTTCCCATCCCTGCTGTACAGCAAGAGGAAGGGGGCCCTACCCACAGGCAGCTAACTAGCTACTGGCAACCGGGGGGTAACAAATACAAACCGACATCACGCCTTCACACACCAAGGCAAATCTTGTTTCCTCCTACCTACTGGTAACAGACCTTGCAGCTGTAACACTTACACAGATGGCAGACAAAAGGGATAAAATATTTTTAAAAATCATTCCTATTCAAATGGTTTTAACTTATGAAGATGCTTCTACACGGTGTGATCCTGATGCACTGCAGCCCCTGAATCCAAAGCTGTCAAAACCCAATTCCAACACCAGAGCTCACGTGCCCCCACCACAGTGCAGCCTGGCATTAACAGAACAGAACTCTTGTCGTAACAGCAGATCCGCCCACAACCCTAACGGGCAGGACAATCTGACAATGGTTTTCAGTCCAGCGTGTCTGCTATGAAAAAGCACGTTTCATGCCAACTCCTGCAGGAGCTGCAAGTGAAGTGTGGCACGGCGCATAACCTTAGCGCCTGTCAGCACACACCGACAAATCTGAGGAAAGTTTTCACCACTGTTTTAAATTGTATCAATGAAGATCTGGCCCTCAAACATCCACTGTGGTCTAGAATGCCATCAACCTGCAAGCTGCTAGACTCATGATTTGAAATCAGGATGAATGCATACCAATTTCCTTGTAAATTGGAAAAATGAAGTAACTGCAGATGAAATAAAGCCTTGCCCATTTAGGGGAAGTCTTTGAGGCAGTTGCCTACAAAGGAATGTAATGTAACCTGCAGGCTGTACAAACTTGCAGTCACCTTCAGGAAGAGAACTGTTAAAACATTAGCGAGTGCTGATAAAAAGGACTGTGCACAACACTTCTCCAGAAGTGACAGGAGGTGCAGCATTCAGAAAGGAGGCGCAGTTCCCACAGCTCCACCCAAACTGGGCAGATAATAAGTGCTGATGTTCTCCCAGTCTGCTGAAAGAATCCTCTTCCCAAAAACAACCACCAGCTGTATCCCAGGTCTGCAGGCTATGTTAAGTAGAGCCAGAGGAAGTGGTGGTTTGTAGTGCCTGAAGAAAGAATCTCCCCTTAGATGACCTTTTTACCAGATCTACAGCCTAGAAGGCGACTGTAGTAGCTGCCTTGAGTAGGATGTCCTGAGCAAAAGCTGAGGTTGATACCAACACAGAGCGGGTGGACACCAAGGTGAGGAGTGCAGAGAGAATACAAATCTGAACAAGTACCAAAGGTAACAGTCCTCATGAAAGGAAGGTGTCAGCACCAAGACCTCAACTGTAGGCTTACCATCAGAGGCCATAAGGCAACATGAATGGCTTGGGCCCATGATATCAGCTGCTCTCCCAGCGAAGCAGTGCTCAGCCCCTGAAGGTCCCCCACCGACCTGGTCTGTGCAAGGACACTGCTCAGCACTGCAGAATGCTGGTACCAAGGAAGAGTGAGGCAAGTTCTGTTTGGGCTTCCTAAAAGCAGCAGCAAGTGAGTAAGGAGACACTGTTCCTACAGGATCATTTCAACCTCCCTTCTCTACCCTCCAAGTTCTAGCCAACAGAGATGCAGATGAAAAAAGCGTGTCTCAAACTAAACAGCAGGCAGTCCATTACCATGGATTAGTATTCAGCTTCGGCAGGATAGCTGTGCAACATGACCCTCAACCAACCTATTTTCTTATGGCCTCCAGCAAGTAAGAAATTAAAAGAATGCCACAGCTACAAAATTACCATAGAAAAGGTTGAAACAGAAACAAACAGAACTGGTGACACTAAGACTGTAATCAACATTTAATTCAAATGGAAAGGCTGTCTTGTACTGACACTCATAAGTACCAAAAGGTTTCAAAAGTTTGATTGCAGTGGGTTTTTTCTTTTCTTTTTTTTTTTAATAATTCATCTCGTGTGCGGTTCCACATGTAAAATTACAGCTGGTGAAGAGATTTTGAAGATACTGCAATTTTTTTAATTAGGCATACACACAGACTTCTGGTTTCAGAACACCACGAAGGTTAGCAATTTGGGGATTTAAGAAGTACACTTGAGGTTGCATGGACACTGGAGTAGGAAAACTGGGCAAAAATTTATTCCAATATACAAGACAGCACAACTCAAACCATTAAGTTAGACTTCTAACCATTTTTCAGTGTTTAACAAATTAAAGTTACCCTTTTATTAACGTGAAAGACTGCAATCAGTATCTGGAAAGCATCCCATGGAATTGCTAAACTGTTTATGTTCATTGACAAAAACCAAGGCATTATTCTTCTGTGACTTCTGAAATGAAAATACTTATCACACTAACCAAAAATTCTATGTAAAAATATTTTTAACAAAGGTTTTGCTATCATTGGTTACATACAAATTAAAGAAATTTAAAAATCATTATCATTTACGGAAAAAAGGATGAAGCATCTTACATGCTATTCCACGTAAAACAACTAACTGGTTTAAGGATGGAAAACCAAGTCTAATATCAGTGGATATTTGGTGGATCTACCAAAGAAGCGTCTTCTATCCACCGTGGACTGTATTATTGTACCTGACAGCTCCCCAATTCCCCTGGTGCTGCTTCTTGCCCATGACACTCTGCATTTTTACGTTCTTACTCAACAACATGCAACTTCAATAATTCTTCTACATAGCACTAGTCTGCCAACAGCGCTGTCCAAGAGCAACACCCAGAGGCTAAATATACTGTTACAGCAAGTCTGCACATTTTTATCTGCTTCTTTCTGAGAAGACAGGAAAACCTTCATAAAAGACAAGCAACAATTTCCTGTTTAAAAAAAAAACTCTTTCAATGGTAACATCAACAGCAAAGTGTTGCAGGCAAACAAATCTGCTCATGAAAATCACACCTTTACAGCTACTTCGAACGTTTAAGAACAGCTGATATATACACACACTTACATAGAGCAAACAAGCAGCAGTTTTTGCAAATGTGTGTGTAGTATTTTGGTTGGCAGCAGCACTGCAAAGGAGCAACTAGAAGGATGCCTGCTCTTTAGAAAGGCAATCACATTTTTCAAATGTGGAAAGACAGAAAAAAGCCAGGCCCATTTCTACTACCAGTTGTCAAAGCAGTAACTTTTTGGGGTTTTTTTTGAAACCTTAAATCTTGAAGGCAGTTACTGTAGGAACATCTTGGCTATGCAGTAACAAAAGCGCTCCAGCAAAAAGGTAATGGCCTAGAGCATTTAATGACCTAGAGCATCTTTAAGAGGAACGACAGCAAGAAGAAGGATATAAAAACTCGATACAAAAACACGTCACTAAAGCTGGCATCTCTGGCACCTAACAAGACTATTCTCTGTAAATTTAAAGCCTATATAACAGACAAAGAAAAAGGCTGACAAACTAACACCACAATCGGTAACACCACACTCATACCCCCAAACACTTATTTAGAATAGAATGCACTTAAAAGAAAAGGCAGTGAAGATTATGTAATCACAAGAAATGACTGCACCTACCAAACCTTTTATATGCTGAGATTTCAGATCAGGACAATGATTTCAAAACCAAACAAAAGCAGAAGTCTCAATCAAACACCTGACGGAAAAGTTCCTCATCTATTGAGTAGGGTTTGCGCCACACTCCCCAGTTAATTGCATTTTTTTATCATCTGTCTTGTCAGAATCATGTTCTTCAGATGGCTTGTGCTCTTCACCTGGTGCTGGTGAAACTGGAATCGCATCAGCTATGAGGAAGCAATCATCCCTCAGCACCTGCTCGGCTGTCAGTCTGTTACAGCAGAACAAATTCAGGAGAAGAGATTTAACTTTATCATCCTACAAACAAGAGGGAGAAGGACTTCATCAGTAAGCAAAACACAAATACAAATAACAACCAAGTATTTGAAGAACACATGTTGTAAGTGCTTAGACCCCAAAGCCCTGACAAAAGGTTGTATCATAGCATTCCCAATGGTCAGCAACACTTCACAGTCATAGTGCTCATTAACAACAAAATAAGAGCAAGCATTCAGCACCAGGTCTGTCAACCTGGTGCCAGCAGATTTCACAGAAAAGCGAGAGTTACTGTATTTTAAAATATCAATTCACTGAAGTACTATAAATTAGAGAAATACTGCAACTGGTCTTTCTACTGAGAACGAACAGAACGGGAGCCATTCACCTCCAACAACTTCCTCTTAATTTTTGTCGTATTGCTTTCTCTCTCTACAAGAGCACAGGGCACAACACCTCTGACCAGAGACAACAAAACACCAAAGCACAAGATACCTCTACGCCTCTCACCTATCCCCATTTCACCCAGGCAGAAGAATCACTCTGATGCAAAGGAATGTACACAAGTAGTCAGAAACTTGAAGACAGAAACAAGCATGCAATTTCCAACTCTTCCACTAATCATTAGAGTGAATCTGGAAAACCAGCCACTCCCCAAATAATCTGAAATCTGAGTGAGAAGATGAGATCTGAAAATTGTTGATCTTACAGGCATAAATGATTGTTAAATGTTTATAAAAGATTTAAAATGCTCAAGGGAAAATCTGTAGTTAAGAAGATCCAAACATGCACAACAAAATACAGGAGTGAACCACTTCCTCTGCAAAATTAAAAGTGAAGAAAGTCCGAGCATTTAAAGAGCTGGAAAAGCTTTGTGTACTTGTATATTTGCATTTCATGACACTATCAAATGCCTGTGGACAACATATATCCCCTTCTCACCATCATCTTGCTCTGAGGAAACTGAAAATCGATTCCAGGAGGAATACTGCTGTAGGACAACATTTCATCATGTTTATTCCATTTCACTGTTTTTACTTATTTACTTTTTTTTTTTAATACACAAAACTGGATGCTGAAACATACTGAACACTGAAGCTAAACAAGTGGCTACAAGATCTTATCTCTAAACTCTGCTTTTTCTTAACAGTTATCTAATATTAATATCCCTGTTTTGAAGCTTAACATTATTGTACTGTGGCAATTTGATATTTGCTGAAAGCAACAAAAATTTTACTAGTTGCAAGGGTGTGATTCCTCTGGGCACAAGACTGAGATGGAAGGGAAATTAGAAGCCTGTCAAGAGCCTGCAGATGGGTATGGAGATTAATTTGAGTAAGCTGATTATAGATAAGGCACTTAAAAGCACAACAGATTTTCCCCAAGAACTGGGACAAGGATTAACATCCAGAGGTCTAAAAGATTCCCCAAGAAACAGCTGAATGATATTTATTAGTATTACATTTCTTCGTAAAGCCCTGGTGTGTGTCTCCGTGCACTGCAGGCAGCACAGATGGCTGTCCAGTGGACTTTGGTGGTGGGTGCACATGCATGCACATGCATCCAGGATGAATCCTTAAAAACTGCCAACAATGATATATTGATTAGGATTGTGTCACCTAACAAGATCAAAATCAAATGCTTCTGCTTTTGATCAGTAGAAAAAGATAAAGAAATTTGCTCTTATTAAGCTGTAAAATTAATTAATCCTTGCTAAGAACAATAATGGCTAAATTCAGTCACTGTCCTAACTGAGCTCATTTTAGCTGTTTGCACTTCAGAAGATACCTGCTACAGAACACAAAAGTATAATATTCTGAAAGTGGCCATTTAAACTTTCATTTGCGTACTTCAGACCTTATTTGTAAAACATCACAGCAGAATTTTTACGGACAACAGAAGCAAACCAATTCCTATTTTTAACGTCACAAGAATAGAATAGAAATCTTTTCTACTCCTTGAACAATTCACTTTTCCTTTATGCATGAGAGAAAGTTAGGTTTTTCAGTATTTAAGGATTATTATGCATAATCCTGAATGACACACTGGGCAGATGATTCTGTACAGGTTTTATGGAATACATTTAAAATCCCTAGTTAGCCCTAATGGTGAATCATGAAGTACTGAATCTTCTTTCCTATTTCATGAGATTAATTTAATTTTTAGTAGGAATCCAAGCAACTACAATGAGTGATAAGAAACTGTCCTGATTTCAGCCAAGATAAAGTTAGTTCTCTCTCTAGTAGCCAGTATAGTGCTGTGTTTTGGATTTAGTATGAGAATAATGTTGATAACGCACTGATGTTTTTAATGTTTGCTAGGTAGTTGTAGTATCTTCACTAAGACAAGGACTTTCCAGCTTCCCATGCCCTGCGAGGTGCACAAGAAGCTGGGAGAGCACAGCCAGGACAGCTGGCCCAAGCGATGTTCCCTGCCATATAGCGTCATGCTCCAGATGCAATTGGGAAAGCTAGCTGGGAGGCAGAATTGCTGCTTGGAAACAGACTGGGCATCAGGGTTTGGATTTTTTCTTACGCATATGGTGAGCAATTGCATTTGTGCATCGCTTGGGTTTTCATTTTTATTTATATAAATATAAATAAAATTATTCTCTTCCTTTGTTATCCTATTAAACTGTCTTTGTCTCAGCCCACAAGTTATTTTACCACTGTGAGCGAGCAGCTGCATGGTGCTCAGTTACTGGCAGGGATTAAGCCACAACAGAAATACTATTTACAGGATCACCTCCCTGCTCAAATGCCACATGTTTTATTCTTTTATTTTCCATTGTAGTGTCACACTGGAAATAATTTTGCAGAGGGGATTTGGTAGACAGTCTTGTGCTTTATCAGTAATGCTTTCATCCCTAGAGAACATTGCCGAAATAAAGTTATTAAAAGACATACTGTAGAGGATAAGAGTCATCTAATAAAACAAGATTATTTACAGTATGGTGTTATGCAGTAATATACAAGCTACCCTGCCTGGACACTGGAACCACTACAGTTGTGTTAGTCTGGTACTGTATCATGACAGTTTCTTAATCTACACATAGTAAACAGGATACACTAAGCTTATAATGAACACAACTTTAGTAATTTAGCTCCATGCCTTAATAGCTATCTTCACAAAGCAGGCAAATCATTAATACACAGGTATAACCAATAAAGACGGATTTATTATTTGGGTTTCTTTTTTTTTTCTTTCCTTGACAAAACAACCCAAACTTATCTGACCAACAGCAACTCTGCTGCTTTTTCTACTTTCCTATTTAAAGTATCTTTCTAGTTTTCTGGAAAATATGGGGATTAACCTCTAATTCTTCCCTATATTCCTTAGAAAACTCTATCCATAACCTAAGACTTCACTATAAGGCTTGATTTAAGGAGTTTCATGGCCTTCTCAAATCTAGAAAAAGCAGTAAGCTCTCACTGAAATTAAGATCGACAGAATAAGCATGATATGAGTAGTAGTCCATACAAATTAAAAACACAAAGGCAATCCACTCAGGGGAGATGGGAAGGACAAAGGGCAAGAACAAAGCAGTCAGTAACTACACTGGCAGAAGTAGAGCAAAAAGTATGAAGAAACCTGTCTGGGAAGGTTAACAGTTTGAAAAGGGTCCATAAACCTCTCAGTAAATTTCTTTAAACTATATATGGTGACGTCTTTCATTATTCCAGTTTTTACAAGGAGGAAAAGGAATTGCCTGTAGCAAAGGTAGGAGAGGTTGAAAGCAGGCAAGAAAAAAGGTCTTAACTCCTGGCCAGAAGGCTGAAAGGTTTTGGGAAAACAGAGTTATACAAGAAAATAAACCCAATGAAAGACAGGCACTCTGTGTGCCTTAGTTACCTGAGAGAAGGCCATAAAATTATCTGCTTATGATTAACATGCAAGAGATAGATAAGTTAGAGAACGATCAACTTCAAGGTTGGAGACCTAAGCTGGGAAACATGAAAGCTCACAGGTTTACTTATTCCCAAAGAGTCACTGAGGCACTGGGCAATGATAAGCTTCAAAAAAAAGGGACTGAAAACTGAGTTCAAGGTGACAGTAGTTGCTGGCATATAGTTGACAGAAAACAGCAGTTCAGAGTAGAAAGTATGAATGCAGCCACACAAATTTGTATCACGCAGGATCCACTTACATCTGCGAATTTGTTTCAGAGGCATAGGAAAGTTTGTTTCACACACCCAAAAAAAAAACCACACCCAACCAACCCACAAACAAAGAATAAAGGGCATAATACACTTTTACAACTGCATTTAAGTGATTAAAACGAAACTTGGCTGTTTTATTAACGCTCAAGCACTCTGACATCATTATGCAGGAAGACAGACGAACAAAGTCAACTTCCCTGACTTCAGAAAAGATAAGTTCCTAATTCAAATACCTCCTTTGAGGCTGAATATCAATGACTTATTCCCCAAGTCTATAACTTGGGTGTCATTCAATTAATAGTTATCTGCTCCTCGTGAGGCTGGAGTTAAACACTAAGAAAACTCTGGGGTGTTTTACCTCCTCAAACATCATTTTATTTGTGCAGGCTATTTAGAATTATCGAAACAGTCAATTAAGAACATTCTCTCAACCCAGCACTTACAATGAAATGTTTGACTTTAAAAGAAAATAATCAATTAACTATGTCTAAACAAGAGCAGTCTAATCTTCCTCATCTGACAATTAACATACCTTGACAACCACATTCACCTCAGGTGTTCCATCTTCTTTTATGCCAAACTCCTGGTTTTGAACACAAAGCTGCAAATGAAAAGATACATAATGCATAACGTTAAAAGCTCTTTTTCCCTTTAGTTTAACAAACCCAAACATCAGTCAAGGAGATTCCCGGCTTCAAGTGAAAAGAGATTCTCATGGAAAAATGGCAGGGTAGAGTAAAACACACAAGGGACTTAAGTTTCCCTTACAAAGAAACAAGGGGAAAAAAACCTGTTATCATAAGAAACTTCTAAAGGTAAAAAAAAAAAAAAAATACTTTCAAAAACATGACTCAAAGTCCATGCCCAAGCTGTATGTTTAATTATATAATTTTCTTTAAGAAATGCTGAGGGGTAGTGCACTCTATCAACATGAACCCTGTACTCATAAACAAAGTAAAATTTCCCCCGTCTTTACTATTGCCTGGAACCATGCCCGAGTACAGCATTTTTCAAAATCCTGCCTGCAGGTTAAGCTGAAAATGCCTCTATTCTGTACAATTACCTAGACAGCAAAAGGAAGCATGTGTTTAGTCACACTTGGCTCTTGTGACACAAATGAGCAGAGAACTCGGAAAACCACGGTCTCAATTCTAGAAGCGGCACTGCTGTTTAGTTAGGGAGAACAAAATTTCAGACACCCAACATGAAACTGGCAACTGTTGAACATAATGCTAACACTTGAGCTAGAATTTTCCATCAAATGATCAATACAACACCAGCTCTGAGCCGAAGATTAGTTACATGTGGATTAATCCAAAATTCAGCTGGCAAACTTGGATAAGGTTTGAGAAGAACTCCAATCTTGCTGCATCCCAGATATCTTCTCCAAACAGCGCCAGCCATTTGTAAAACTGTCTTTCTTTGGTTTTGTTGGGTTGGGGGTTTTTTGGGGTGGTTTATTTGTTCAGTGTTTTTGGTGGATTTTTTACCCACTTCTACTCGTAAAACCTTTTTTTTCTAGAACAGATGAAGATCGGAATTGTGGTACAGAAAGCGTTCTAACTAAACCGTACTACACTAATAAATGATAAACACCTATGATATTCAGCTACACTTCAGTTCATCTATTTCAGTAGAAAAAATACTTCATTTTAAGCAACCACTTCCTAAATTGGGAATAAAACACCATGAAGAGTGGCTTTTACATGAACCAGCTTTGTTTTCTCAGTACAGGTAACTGACAGTGGCTACCCATCAACTTGTAGTTTACCACCCTGTTAGGCAGTGCTTTTAAGATGCTCCAGCAGAGGAGTGATTCCTGACACCATCACTGTGCAGCTGATGGAACTGTCAGTGTTTCCCAGAAAGGCCCCTAGTTCCTGGAGCTCCAACTGGTACTCAGTGAACTGGTTCCAATCTACCAAGTGCTCATGCACAATCACTGCCTGGGAACATCAGCACTTGCTGGGTAGCTTGTGGCTTTTCAAGTCTGGGAGATTTAAAGTTTTCCCATTGAGAACACATGGCACTGACAGCCTGACTTGGAGAGGCAGCGATACAGAGCCAGAAGACAAAAAGGAGATGGAGGAGATGCTGTGAAAGATACCGCCTAACATGGGAAAGTAGATTGCTTTCTCCTCCCTGCCGTAATACACGCTAAGAAACAAAACACCTAAGCACTGTTGCCAACAACAAAACATATGACAGTCCCCATCCCTGCCTTCATCTTCCCTCTCTTTTGATTTGGGTAATTCCTTAGGGCCAGGGCCACAAGAAGAGAAAAGGCTCACGTGGCATGAATAGGAAGTGCAGTAAGAACTGACAATTTACAGCATGAGAAACACAAAAGCATTGATTTTGTTCATATTACTACACAAATTACATAGTGCATTTTTCTGTAGAATATACAGTCTTCTGCCCATAATTGTAATCCCCATTCATGCCACACTTACCACTCAGCTGAAAATAGGAACACTTATTTCGTCAAAACTGTTCAAAGCAGATAACATCTACTGCTCTTTATAAACCTGCTACAGTTCTGTGATATTACTAGAAACTCTCCCACAAGCCGTAACATACCCAGAACAGAAGGCAGCCATAGGCATACATGTCAGAGGCTGGAGAAGCTGGCTGTCCCATTTTCAGTTCAGGAGAAACTAAGCTCAGAGCACTGACAACCATACTGTTTGCAGTAGCACGTTGTTCCTATGGGGACAAAAACTGTACCTGTAATTTCAAGTAAGACATGGAAGCAGATGATTTTCCCTCTCCCTTTTCATCTGTCAGACAACTTTACCACAGAGTCCTGTGCTGTACCAGACTGGAATGTAAAATCTTCCTTTACTGGTCAAAAAAAGTGGTATGTAAAGGAAAAGAGAGAGAACGTCACACATCTATTACCTGTAGCTGTAACAGCAGAATAGGGATGGTAGATTCTACTCCATGTGAGAACTATTAAAGCTCATAAGGTGGTAAAGAATACAAATCGCAAAACGTTTCAAGTTCCAAGTTAGAAGAAAAAAAATCACAAATATTAAGACATTTGGCACTATTTTGGAGAACTTTAACTAAAGTTCAGTTCTGCCAGCTTTCCTATTTTTTCTTCTCTGATTTCTGGCCTTCATATGAAACTAGCTGCTTCCTCCCTCCTGGTTTCCAGCATATTTTAAGACTCTCTGCTGTCAAAATAGAAGTTACACCCTGAGTCTTTCTCGCCCTCCATGACAGCAGCCAGCACCACCTATAGCCAGACTGGAGAAAACTAGTCTCCAGATTGGCAAGAGTACCACTCTGTAACACATCAGCTACCAGCCCCACTCATGCATTTGTGATCATGCAGAAAGTACAAGCACTGAGCAGCACTGACACCCTCTAAAGAGGGCACAAACTGGATCCAGGCTGTGAACCACAGGTGGAACTTTCCTGCTCTATCACACACGAGCTGCTTGCTCATTTTGGCACAGCCCATACCTGCAGGGAGGAGTAAAGATAGGGATAGTCTATCTCAGCTCTCGCAGTTTTCACAATGACACCATCTGTGCTGAGTATGACCTTTCAGAAAATTCAGCTGTCAAAAGTTCTTAAAGCATCTCTCTTTAGCATGTTGAAAATTGAGATTTATTTCAAGGCAAGCACACCTCGCTGTCCAAACATTTGACACTCTTCATGAGATTAACAGATAATGCATTTCTAAAGCAGAAGGGTTCTCAATGAAACTTATTTCTATTATATTAATAAAATATGATTATATGTTATTATTTTAAAAAATCACATACGCATGAAGCAGACCTCGAGCACAAAAATGTTTTAGCTCGAACAACTTGAGTTTAGAAAGTCAAAAGGCGACTACAAAAGAAATACCATTATTGGAAACTTTGCTATGTAAATACAATGAACAGCAAGCAAATAGCTTGTGTTTTAAAGAGTAACAGATTTTCCTCAAGAACAACAGATTTTCCTCAAGAACAACTATGACATTCTTTACTACAGAAACAGAGGACTACATCAGAAATAGATACAAATACAGGTATATGTAAGGCAACATGTAAAATCCTGTTAAGTTACCAAATACTGTGACAGATTAAAACACATCCTAGAACCCCATTACCTACCAAACAGAAAGAAAAAGACTTCATCTGAGCTTAACTAGCCTTTTTCCAAACACAAGTTCCCACTCTCACCTCTAATGATGCTGGTTACCATTAAATATACAAGACATCCAACAACTACTGCCACTTCTCTTTTTATTCCAGTGTTTTACTTAACCAGAGCTCACTCTCAGTAATTCTTTTTTTTTCCTCCAAGATTAGATTCTTTACAAAAAATTCAACATGACTCAAACTGCCCAACCCTATTCAGAATACAAAACAGAAGTCTCGCTGCTAAGCGCAATGTTTATCAATAAATCTTTTAAAGTGCAAACACATTTGTCTGGTATGATACATTATTCTGACTAAAAGTCACTAAAGGATTTTTTTTTTTACCTCTGATTTTGTGAAATCAAAGTCTCCAACGATTCCTTGTTTTCGATTCACAGCAAAAACGTTATTTCCATGCAGAGATCCATGTACTATATTGGCTCCATGCAACGTTTGTAGACCTTGGGCCACTCCTTTCATCACCTTTAATGCCTCCTAATGATTTAATTTGAGTGTTTATTACAAAGATAGATGTGGAAAAAACAAAGTACAGTATCAAGTAAGTTTCCAGAACTAAGACTTTGGGTTTTTTTAAAAGGTTTGTACACATTCAGAGTTCGTGGCAACCACATTTTATGAAGTATGGATTAATGCCCAGTAAGATTATTATGGCTGGCATAACCAGGCAGAAAATAAAACCAAAATGCAGTCACCAAATTAAAAAAAATCATCACTAACATGAAAAAATATGGGGGAAAACATCCCAACAAAAAACCAGGCAAATTGGACCTTTACAAGTAGGTCCAAGTCATCAAATAGAACTAGAGAAAAGACTCTACTGGCTTCTAGCTACTACTTCTTTGGAGAGGGATGACTATCCAAACTGCCTATACGCTGAGGAGGGAAAGGAAAAGGAGGAGGATGAAGTGAGGGAAGAGAGAAAAAAAAGAAAAAAAACTTATACACATCGGAGTTCTCTAAAACGTCAATACAGAAGTGCCTGCCCCTGAACATCTAACATGTTCAACTCCAATACTTTTAAAATGTACTAGTAATACAGCTGAGGCATTTATTTCAATAACAGAGTGTATCCAAGCAAAATCTTTTAGAAAGTTATAAACTACTGCCTGACCAGATGCTCAGAATGCCAGTCAAGCTATGCTGCGCAACTCTGTACAGTCACTGTCAGCCACCAAAGGAAGTACACTGGTGAAATACCATCAGTACCACAAGATAGAGCAAAACAATAAAATTTCAGTTCAAAATCAAACAAATAAAATGCTGATAGTCTAAATAGTTACACTTACTTCTAAAGTTAAAGGTGTAACAGCCTGTAAAGTTGCCAGACTTGCTCCTGGGTAGTACGGGACCATTAAATATACCAAAGGATCAGACTTCAGCAACAACAACAATAAAAAAGGAAATATTAGATTGTATCAAATATCAGGAATATTGGAAAGTTTAACATTCACTAGATGTGTGATACATCAATTCATTATGCATACTAAGCACCTAATCTCAAAAGGAAGTATTTTTCTAATTCAATGCTTCAACTTAAAATATGTTAAAGCTTTAAGGTCTGACTGAAAGTCTTTTAGCTTAAACCAGAAATCAAGATCATCAATTTGAATCTTGCCTTGCAGAAAAGAAGGAACAACAGTTGTAATAATCCAGATTTCTCCTTCTGCTGATCCCAAGCTCTGTGATACTTGGCAACTCTTTCTATCACTTTGGCTTCTGAGCTTACATCTACAGAGTATCCCTTAAAAACAAAACAGATACCCAAGCTATTACTACTGTCTGTGATACTATTGCATTAACCTTTTTTTTTTAATTAAAGAAATGCATGTTGTTAGATGCCATCAAGTAACTTCCTCTTCTACTTAACACACAACTCAATTCCAACAGTCACAGACTGTTCCCATATTTTCTTATTAACTCTTAGAAAGTCTGCCCCAACAAAACAGGGAACGTGTCTCTAATCCAATATTTAAATAAGCCAAGTCAATAGCAAGAATATTTACAACTATGTCTCTCATAATACTAGATCCCCTGGTTTCCCAATTGCTAGCAGATTCGTAGAAAAGCAAAGCAAGGGAAAATTTCTCAGCGAAATCATCAGGAAGACAAACCAGCATCTGCAAAAAGAGATAGGAGTTACGAACAGGAAAAAAAGTCTACCAGATACCAGAAAGAACAGAAGAACAGACAGTAGAGGAGAAGCACAGTTCACTACAGCAGTCCTCAAAAGAAGTAGGGGAAAAAAAATTAATTAAAAAAAAATCAGTAAGCAACATAGAGGCAATCCAGAAGGAAGACAATGCTTCGTGTTCTACAGGCCCCAACAAAAAAAAAAATCTGCCATCCAAAAAGGGCTGCTGAACACAGGGATATGAAAGGAACAGCAGAGCCCACTCAGAATCGGCACATTAATAAGCCAAGGCCTCACCTGCAGCACTTACTGAAAGCAAGTGCCAACATTACCTTTAAAAGAACCTTTTGGCCCTGAATTTCTGAACACACTAAAGGTCGCTTCGTGCTCAGTTCCTTCATGGGCTCAGCATCCAAAAGGTCTCGCTCCAGGCTGCTTGTCAGAAGTCCACCAGAGTTCTGAAGCACACACACATGCAGATATCAAGGGTAAATACGTGGCATTTAAAAGCTGGTAAGATTCAGAGGCTTCAACTACCTCTTCTCTTCCTCAATCAACTTAGTAAAGCACTAAACCAGTTGGGACACATTAAAAAGTTACACCTGTTACTGCTGGCCATGATGAGGCAGCTAATGAAATGTATTCCTTGAACATCCCTCAGAAGAGGGGGACAAGGAGGAAGACCACAATAAACAATGCTAGGATGTATGTCCCCCAGATGGACAGAGACTGTGCAGAGCCTTGATAGTGCCTGAAATAACAACTGACAGTGCATTCAGACACAATCTCTGCTTACCATATAGTTCAGAATTCCTGCTTCTGGATAAAGAAGTGGTAACTCAGGGAACCATTTCTGTGCCAAATACATAAGCTTCTCCTAAACGAAGGAAAGAACGCCCACAGCTTCAGGTCACTAGTGTCTGACATATAAATATATAAATATATACTGATATTTACAGAACATGCACATGCATATTGACCATGACTGTACCTCTTTCAAGAGCATCATTCAAACTAACATTGCCATTTGCTTTAAATAGAGAAATCAAAAAAACCCAAAAACCCCAACACACAAAAAACACCCCCCACACAACATGAATATGGACAGATGTTCAGTACAGACAGATTTTTGAAAGCTCTGAAGGTGGGCAGTGTTAAGGCCCCAAACAGCTCATGCACTATCAGGGAAAACATTTCATCCTTGCTATAAGAGGCTTTAGTAGGCCTAAACAAAAGAAAGGAACTCCACTACAGGTTAAGTGGAGGAGATAGAGATCAAGTAGTAACACAGATCAGGCCAGCATCTCATGCACCTCCAGACTCCTCACAGCTGCAATGCTGCAAGGTAACTATTACACACAAATGTCACGGCTGCAGAGGTAGGTATATCACCCTTCTACTTGCTCACAAGCAATGGGTTCTGATTCTTCCCTCCATATAGAGGAGTTAGAGAAAGGGTGATCTTCACTTCTGAATAAAAGCCTGTTTTAACCTAGTCATAAGGAAACAGTTCCCCTTCTTGCAGGAAACAGAGTCTTCTTCAGCAACTGAGCTTACACTTTCACCTGCAGCTCTTCTGGGTTGAGAACTACAGCTCGCATTTTCTTCTCACCTCACCCCCTTATGGAGGGGGGGGGAAAGGTCTGAAGAAACTATGTTCACATAGACATAACACTGATCAGGCTCCATGCCTTCTCCCATAGGTTTCATCAAAAAAAAGGGCCATCTTAACATTCAACACAGTAAAAATCACTTTTTTATTTTACCCAGAGCACGCATTGAAGCAACTGAAATGCAGATGTACCTCATACAGGTTTGGTTTAGTTGCTTAAGTGGTTTAATACTTACATATTCTTCTTGTTCCTTGGATATTTCCTGAAGAACCCTATTTCGCAGATCAGCAATTTCCTCTTTTATTCTTGTCATTTCAAACTCACTGTAATCATCAGACTGCATTAGGAATAACAAAGTTAGTGTATAATTCTCATTCTGCTATTATACCAAACAACAGTAACCTACTGTATCAGGACTGAAAACCAGACTCTGTATCAGAGTTCTGGAGTTCAGCGTATTCTCAAATGCGTATTTTACTGTCTCCTTTCTGGAAACCCAAGAGAATCTCTTAAAACCTAATCACTGAAAAAGGCATTCCCTTTATTTATGTGACAGACCAAATGTTCGTGTCCTTTGCCTACTTGTTTCCTAAGTCACAGAACTCTTTCTTTTTCTTGATTAGTTCATCACATAACATCATTCTTCTACCAGCACTGCCAGGTTCCATAATTCATTCACTTTTTCTCCCATAAGTCGGCATTTTGCTGATGCCACCTCATTATTCAGGAATCCTTTTCCCAATGGGTTTCATTAGTGCGTCTCATTCTAAATCCCTCTTGGAAGCTTACCGCCCCTTTACAATGCTTACAGAGACACACATCCAGGTTGTTTTTTTTTTTTTCCTTAAGCATCACCAGAATAATTAATGTGCTATCAAACAAACAGCAGTGAAGCTGGGGTAATATTTACATTCTTTGGACTTCTCTGAGGGGCAGCAGGGAACCCTGAGAACATTGACTTCTGTCACCAAAGGGGAAATATGTGCATTATTAACAAAGTGAAAACTTAAAGTAATCACACAACCAGCACAGTAAAAAGAGCTGGACAAAACTGTCCATGCTGTGAACAGTGACTGTCACCAGAGGGACTTGGATAAAAGCGCACTGCCATCGCTCGGGAATGAAACAAAAAGTGGCTATGTACCGACTTTTTTTTTTTCTGTGTGTGTGAAGTCATGTAGAGTTGGTCTCAGGGGCCTGTAAAACTTCCACAGTTAATGGCAAAATTCAGGTCAGAAAACACAGACTGTTGTATACAGTTACCACTTACTTGGAACAGACAAAATTAATGCTTCTAAACCAATTAAACAAAAAAAAACCAAACAGACAAAAATCATCAACACTAAGATTTTCATACTTCCTCAAAGTTGTTCTTTTCAACCAGCTTCCACCTTAGCTGGGCCTTTAAGCTTTTCACAGTTTTCTTAATTGATAACAAGTTGTTAATATCGGGTCTTCTATTCAGCCATTCCTCAGCCTGTTTTTTGAACTAGGAGGAAACAAAAACAAACTACAAGAAAGTGTTCAAGCATTCTATTTTAATGTGCTATAGTGCAATGCATTACAGAAACTGCCTGAAGCCTATTTGAATCCAGGTTTTCAAGGTCTTTCCTCACAGATGATGATTTTTACTGTGTTTCATTTTAATTACACTACCACCTTATGGAAAACCAACATTCTACTTAAAGCTCAATTACCTTAAGTTACGTACTACTGATGTGTAATGAATCTAGAGATTCCAGCTTCTACTGCTTTATTTAATTTAAAAAAAATCTTTGTATTCAACTGAAATGAAGCATTGGCTGAGGTAATGCACAACTGCAGTTCTCAAGCTTTAACCCAACCAATCTCTCACCACCAACATACTCTGAGAATTTCCTTATAAAATGATAAAAGGACATCTTTCAAAAAGAAATGATGTCAGAAAGGGTCACTAGTATAGATCAGCATGACAGAAATAAGGAATAAACTCACCTCGACACTGGCCAAGTATCTGTTCTGTATGACAGCAATCATATTTTGCTCTTGACGAACGTTACATAGAACTTCCTTGTAAGCACTCACAATTATTCCCTTTTCTGTTTCACCATGTTCCTGGGGTTGAATTACACAGAGGGAGATTAAAGATTGACAGTCATTCTTCATTTATATACACCAACATTTAAGATGTAAAATCTTTACTGAGAAATTTCATTGTTAATGGAAAAAAAAACAACACATCATTGATCAGATTTTTGTCTCTCTTCTTAAAGAGATTCTAAAAGGGAAAGTAGCAAGTCTAAGAGTTCATCCAATAGTTTCAATAGAATAAAACTGCTTGGCACCTCTATGCAGAAGTCCAATTTCACATTCCACATGCTATGAGAGAATTTTTTTCCAGGATTGCACAGTTAAATAGACACAAAACATTAAACCATTCTTCTAAGAGAGAGTCACTGGTTCTATCACAGAGAGCAGTCACAAGCAGACTAAACTACCAGTTTGCTGTTAGTTTTACTCCACAAAGGACAGGTTCAACTTTTGCTGCCCTGAGTGCTCTCTGGCACAGCAGGGACTCTCATTGCAGAGACAATACAAGTACCTTAAAGAGTTAGCAAAAGAAAATGGAGGAAAAGCTTATCAGAAAAGGCAAATAACTGGGAAAAAGGCTAACACAGGCATAGAAGAAGATTACCAGTAAGACAAGAACACTTGTCTCCTGAAAAACGGAAGTCATGGAAAACTATTGATCTCTTAAGACTGGAAAAAGCAAATTTATCCATACACATTCACCAAGAGAGGCAATCCCATTATTTTAAACAGAAACTTACTTTTCATCACCTGTATTTTCAACACAAGCACCAAAACTCAGTACAGCTCAAAGAAAGCTTCTCAGCACGTAAAGAGGAAGAATCAGTTTCCCTGGTATTTCTTAGTTAAGCGAGTCATGTATACAGCTAAGTTCCTGTAACCCAAAGCTATCCCCTGCCTGTTGCCTGGAAAACACATTCTCTTCTTTCTGGGAAGCAACCTGAGTGGCTTTCTATTGGATTTCCACACCAAAAAAAAACAAAAAAAAACCAAACAAAAAACAAAACAAAAAAAACACACCAAAAAAACCCACCAAAGATGCTGCTTTGTAGCAAATAAACTCATCTAGAACACATCTAACACACCATTCGAGTGCATCCTCAGCAAGTGTGCTGATGATATCAAGCTGTGTGGTGCAGTCGACACACTGAAGGGAAGGGATGCCATCCAGAGGCACCCTGACAGGCTTGAAAGGTGGGCCCGTACAAACTGCATGAAGTTCAACAAGGCCAAGTGCAAGGTCCTGCACGTCTGTCGGCACAACCCCAAGCACAACTACAGGCTGGGCGGAGAATGGATTGAGAGCAGCCCCAAGGAGAAGGACTTGGGGGTGCTGGTTGATGAAAAGCTCAACATGAGCCGGCAGTGTGCGCTGGCAGCCCAGAAAGCCAACTGTGTCCTGGGCTGCATCAGAAACAGTGTGGCCAGCAGGTCGAGGGAGGCGATTCTGCCCCTCTACTCCACCCTTGTGAGATTCCACATCGAGTACTGTGTCCAGCGCTGGAGTNCTGAGGGAGTTGGGGCTGTTCAGCCTGGAGAAGAGAAGGGTCCAGGGAGACATAGTCACAGCTTTCCAATACCTAAAGGGGACCTAGAGGAAAGCTGGAGAGGGGCTGTTTGTTAGGGAGTGTAGTGACAAGACAAGGGGCAATGGGTCTGAACTAAAAAAGGGGGGATTTAGACTGGACATTAGGAAGGAATTCTTTACTGTGAGGGTGGTGAGACAGTGGAACAGGTTGCCCAGAGAAGCTGTGGAGGCCCCATCCCTGGCAGTGTTCAAGGACAGGTTGGATGGGGCTTTGGGCAGCCTGGTCTAGTGGAGGGTGTCCCTGCCCATGGCAGGGGGGTTGGAACTAGGTGATCTTTGAGGTCCCTTCCAACCCAAACCATTCTATGATCTGAAATAAACTCCTTTGATACATTAAGAAAAGCTTTGAAGTCAAATAAAAGATGTATAAAAATACAGAAGTCATGACACAGTAGGCATGATTACAACTTACGTTTAAGTCTGTATTCAGTTCTTCACATATAGCCAGCCCAGCCTTTTCGAGAATTTCATCCGCATTGCCAACCATTTCCTCTAAGTCTGAAGATGCTTCTGACATCAGGTCGAAACACTTCAAAGAAGGAAAAAAAAAGTCATTATCAGCCATGGAAGTGAAAGTAAGCAGTTAGCAAGCAGACAGCAAAAGCAAGCAAGAAATACAAAGAATTACCACTACTGGAAATCTAATCGTGATTTGTGTCAGATCTCACCCTTAACTGCCTCACACTTGTGCAATACAATGATTACTAGAACTAACAAGAGTTCAGATTCACCAGGCAAGAAAAAAGTTGATTCTTGCCTTGATCAAGTTTTATTTTCCTAATCTCATTTTGATTTTTACAAAAACATGAAACAGTAGAAGAATCCCAATCCTTCTCCTATTGAGTTCCATGTCAAAAATCAATACATACTCCCCACACAGTGACACACAAGATGCTCAGTATGGCAGTTTCACTATCAAGTGGGCTTTCCATTCCTGTATCGTACTACCTGAGATAAAGACACATTCTGGTATATATTTCACAGTTTATCAACTGTGAAATAAGGTTAAAGACTTCACCAGGAAACCCCAAGTATTTTCACAGAAGTCAGAAATAACTTCTAAGACGCAGAAGCTGCTAGAGAAAAATCACTAAGATCAGCTTATAATTGCATGAAATGTTGTTTTCAGCAAAGTTTTGTTACTCATTATCTGCAAAAGAAGAGATATTATACTGGCAAGCAGAACTAAAATGAAAATATGGTCCTGTATTTAACATGCAAGATACAGTGACATAGTAGAAACCTGCAAACTCCACCTTGTTCATTTACCTGTCCAACATGTGTATTGCACTGAAGATTGTGAAAATATTTTAACCTTAAAAGAACTAAAAATAAAAACTGTAACAGTGCAAGTTCAAACAGTACGCTGCTCCCCAAAGCCTGGAGTTGCATACTGGAAAGTAATTGTCCAGTGTCTGAAAACATCTGCTACTGACACATTTCTTAACGTAGATTCTAACCGATGCTACATGAGATTAATTTGGATTCAGAGAGGAAGAGGAGTATCTATTTAAAATAAGGGGAAGGGAAACACCTCAAAGAAGCATTTCCTTTACACAATTGCTCTCACTTTTTTTAAAAAAGGAGCTAGAAGTTAAATTGCAACAGAATAATTGCATATCAAAACCTGAAATGATTAAGATGGATAAATGAAAATTTCTTCCTTGGTCTACCTACCAGTGCTTTACCAACCCATGCTGAAAGTCTGTACATGTCCTGTGTCTCTGAACTGTTTGCAGAAAAGTTCATACTTGAAACAGGTAAACCAAAATTTATTACACTAACAAACTTTAGTCACTTTCATACATGCAGGATAGCACACTGAATTGCATCCAGCAATCACAGAAACCCACCTGCAGGTTTGTTTGCCCCCTCTAATAACTGTCATTGATTCTAAACATCCGCAAGTAATTATATTCATTAATATCATATTGCACATGACACACACCACGCCTACATTGCTGCTCAACAGCATTGATCGTCAGGTCAATGAACACTGTTAATCATAACAGCGTCTGGCCACAGTAAATACCCTGGGCACATGAAATGCAAAGGCGGAAAACCCATTCCCTATGAAAGGGCATGACCCTTGTGGATTATGCACAATTCAATGCCCATTCACACGGGAAGGAATGTCATGCTGATACAAACTGAGAACATTTATACAGAAGCGCAACAAGGAGATCAAGGAAACTGGGCCTTGCAGGAATGGAAGGAGAGCAGCTTACAGCCTTTCCAGTAAGACCGAGAGTCCTAAACTGAGGAAGAACGTAGATATTAAGCACAGAGACAGGAAAGCCACAAAGCTACCTCCCTACTTTGCACTTGCTTTACAAGCAGAACTCCATGGATGGTAAGCCACTTTCACCATCCATCTCATTTTAAGACAAATAACACACACTCAACTTCAATGCTCCAAACCTCCTACAACTCAGACACAGAGACAATGTAAATAGAATGGTATTCCAGAAAAATATTGCAGGATATGCAAATGGAAGTGGACAATTTATTTGCATAAATTCTACACACTCTGCATTTCAATGAGGAAAATAAAAACTATTATGTATTTGCCTGCAACCTGTACCAAGATCACATCTAATCAGATTGGCTTCTTTACAGTCATCTTTCATCACCTCTTTCAGCAGCATTGATGAACTCGAGCATTTTAAAATCTGAACTCTTTCTATCCAAAGGCCACTTGAAAGGACTAATTAAAGCATTTCAGTCACAATTAACAGAGTACACTCATACAAAATTTATACTTGCATAAAAGTACGCATCTTTACACAAAAGATGTCCTTTCATAAGAAAGCACAAACACTGACTCATCGCAGAAGTACACTAAGAATAAAGGTAAATTAACACTCTGGTCCTCAGTGCATTACCTTTCCCTTTGTATTGAGGCATTGTCATTTAGAGCCACTGCTCACATGCACAATCTCCCTGCCATGGGTAGCCGTCCTTATTAACGCCTATTCCTCACAAGCTCGATTAGGCAGTGTCATACCTCACCTTTTTCACTAATAGGAAAGACTGACTGTTCACCTTACCTTTAAGATGCCACTGAACCAGTCAGCAAGAATTTGTAGAGCTGTGTCTGTATCATTTCTGACACAATTTAATTTCTTCATTTTAACACTCTTCCACTTAAAGAACTCTTGAAATGCCTCCTCAGAGTCACATGCTTCAGAGCCCTGACCACACACCACCTCCAGAGAAGTAGACAGTTCCTGTGCATCAAGTGAATCAAACAAAAACAGGTTTGCAAAACAGAATTTTGTGACAGTATACTGTCTATAAAAATCAAGACATTTAACACAGAAAAGAATAGCACTATCTGCTGGCATAAAATTATTTCTGCTACAAAAGCCTCTTTCTGTATCCAGTGAAGTACATTTTATATTCCACTTTCAGATCTAAAGGCAGCATGTCTACCAGAAAATGTGATACAGAAAAGAACCTCACACAGAGATCACACAGTCTGATTTTTCCCTCCAAAACATGGAAGAAAAAGTCACCACAAAAAGCGTAACAGCTCATTAGAAGTCATTTGTATTCTAGTTTCTTCCTCCCTATGGATTGGACTTTAAAGTCACACTCATCAAGAGAAAAATGGGATTCAATTTATAATGCTCCTCATAGAACTGCTCAAATTCAGAAAACAAAATGTACTTGTGCTAAGAAACAAGGTGAGCAGCCAGACACCCAAGGAACACTTCTGGACTGATCCCTCCCTTCAAGTCACTAGTCAAATCTATTCTGATTCACCGTTGCCATCACAGATTTCTAGATGGAACAGCAATTACCTACATGTCTGACACCTCAAATTAGTTTTATAGTCTAGAAACTTCTATTTCCACCTAAAAGGCAAGTATTCTGCAATATATGAAGCACAGGGTCCACCTCCTTTTGATTGGTATTGGAAAACAAACTGAAGTGCTATACTTAAGGGAAAGGGCATCAGGGCTGAAGTTCAGGGCAAAGAGAAATCACTTTTCAACAAAGGGCATTGTGTTGAACAATCTGAAGAACAAGTGGAGTTAAGGAGGAATGCATCAGTCAAATACCAGTGGAGACAACATTCTGACAGAAAGCAGCCTTCCTTGCTTCCGGGTGGAAAATCCCATGCTGAAAAATACTTGAGAGCTACATTGGTTGTTGCAGTTCAAAAGTGAAAATTGTCCCTAAACAGTGGGATTTGGCTGGATGAAACTGCACTTTTGTAATAAATAGCATCCTTCAGCTTTCAAAATCCATTCTTTTTTAAAATTCTAAATTTATAAAGTTCTAAAACTAATTTCATAACAATAGTTACTATAACGAACAGCATTTATTTAGTACAACAGATTGTTTAAAACAGCAATTTCCAATTGAATGAGGTGACCTGAGCTCTGCATAAATATGCTTGTCTATAAGCAAATAGAGAGGAGGAGGTTTGTGCTAAATTTATGTAGGCCATGGTCCTGGTTTTGCTGGGACAGAATCATAGAACTAATTTTCTGTACAGGGAAGCTGTGTTTTAGAGCAGACCGCAGCACTTAATTGTGTGAGAACAAAGCTGATAAGACACTTTGATTTAGTTTATGGCCAGCTATGGAATGCAGGTTTCCATAGTGATCAAGGGCTTGAGCAATTTTGAGATGGCCAGGTGCAGAAGCCAGGAGGGGCGAAAGCCAGGGCATCTGCCCCGAGCTGGCCAACAGGAGTATTCCATACCATAAACGTCACACTCCCTGTAAATTAGGGGATCCTCCAGGACTACCCGCTCTCTGTGATGGCTGCCATCCCTGGAGGGTCTCGCCCGCTGTCCCATTCTCAAGCCCCACTCTGTGCTCCCGAGAGCCCCCCTCTGTGCTCCCAAGACTGGCCCTGCCGGACGCGGTGACTGTCGCGTGTTCGCTGGAGCTGCGCTGCTCGCTGTGTGCGGCACCGGCACTCACTGCTGGGGGGGTGCAGCTCGCCGTCCCTGTATCGGTTGAGTATAACCTGCTGTATTTTATACCAGCATTGGTGTTACTAAGATTTTTACTCTTTTATTAAATCTGTTTCTATTTCAACTCACACATTTCCTTTTCTTTTCCCAACTTCCCCTCCTCATGCAGGGAGGGACAGGGGGAGAGCATCAGGAAATAAAATAACTGTCTAAACCACGACAGCCATTTAAATCATTCAAGCGCACAACAGATTTTTTTCACATTCTGTTTTGAACAGATGCATTTTAATACATGAGGATACATGGGGATAGAAAATGGCACAGCAAGACAGAAGCCAGGTTCAAACGGCACAGTCTGAAGGAGAGAGAAATAAAAAATCAGCCCATTTGACAGCAGTCAAGTGGGTAATAGAACTGAGAAAAGTGCTCCGTAACAGTTTCATATTTAATACCACACACTGTGTTCAAAAATAACAGTACTAGTCATGTCAAAAGATGTATGCGTTCCATCAGGCTCTCCTCAAGGAAAGAATCCTGTAAGTTAAGTCCTATTTCTTCCCATTTGTTTTTCACACTATAAACATACTTCCCTAACAGCACACAGATAAAGAAGCAGGCTCCCAAAAGGTTACAAGTTACGATATGAAGACAGCTCAGTGGCCTACACGCACTTGTCCCAGTCACTATCACTAAGCATGGTAACTCAAAGGGAGCAGAAGAAGCTACTACACGCTACACGTGGGGCAGAGGAAACATGCTTACAGACAGCTCACACCCTGGCTTGCTTTAGAGTAACTTACGTGCATGCCCACGCTCTTGGCTTTCCTCTTAACCAATTCAGTATCATCATTTGGAGAACACGGAGCTCACCAACTGTTTATTTCAGTCCCAGGTAGTTGGCCCAGCTCTGGCTGAAGCTGTTTGAATTTGTCTGTGGTTCAGGCCAACAACAATTCTCACCAGAAGGTATAAAACAGAAGTCAGAAGAGAGGTTTGCAATACACAGCCTCAGTGAAAGGGGCATTAGCTCCCAAGCTCCTGCTCTTCTGAGAGACACTAGAAAAATACTCGTTTCTCTAGGACAGCACAGCATGATCTCTTCAGGTCTATAAAACTGCAACCAAGGTTCTCACTGACATTTGGTAAAAAGTTATTTCTCCTTCCCTACTTGCAAAAACTATTTTGATCTTCTAGCTCCAAATACAAGAGAGGACCATCAATACAGTTAAGCTAAACCCCAAAATTCACTTAACATACCTAGCAGCATTTCAGCACTCCTTCAAATATTTTCAAAACACTATTAACATTTTACTGCAGTACAACTACATAGAAGATGCTTAATGCCTACCACCTAGTGGATTAGCAAAGCACAACCTTTGAACACACACCAAAAAACCCCCTATCACAAAACAGAAGAAAAACCCCACAACACTACCCCACAACTTTTCTCTGTCTGAAGAAGCAAGATCCACAAAGGGCCTGCAGTGACAGAAAGTCATCCAATATCTTTTCTAATTAAATACCAATCTGCATTATCAGACCAGAAACAAAAAGTGTATCAAACATTTTTTTGAATGGTGTTGAAAAATAGTCCCATTGGAAATTGAGTAATTCCATGAAAATTTATATGCTGAGATTTATTAATGCTGCTCAAACCTTATATAAAAGTTATGTTCCTTTTACCATTTTGGTGATTTTTCGTAAGAATGTAGCCTCATACATGTGTGGACACATACATCTCTGGAATTCGTTCAGACGAGCTGTCAAAGTACTGCAAACCTTTCTTCCCTCTCCATGCACACTTGCACAGTCAAAATAAAAGCAAGTAATATTTTTGAAGCTAAAAAAAAAAGAATTATTTCTAATAGCAAAGGCCAGTAACACCAGCTTGGTAGTTATTTCTGTTGCTAAAGTCCTCTTCAAAAGTTCTTACTGTCTCTACAGAGGTTATTTCACCATCTATTTCCCCACTTTCTGTTATTTGGTTGTCTGAGAGGGAAAGAGAATCTTGCTCTAAGTATGTGCTTCTGTAGTGTTTAACTCTCAGTCGTAGTTAACTTTATCCTAGCCAAACCCAGGACATTCACCTTAAAAGAAAAATGCTTTAAACACTGTACTTTGCTACATTAGTCCCCACTGGTACACAGCCACCTTAACAGGAAGGGCTAAGAAAGTACATAATCCAACCACAAAACCCACTGCCACAATTTACAGGATAAATGCACTGACTTTTTAATTGCAGGTTCTCTCATTAACACCTGTCTTCTCCTAAATACTCTGCGCTTTGTGAAGTCTTGTTAGTCACCAAACACAGTACCGTACGAGAAAAGCTGTTGCTCAGATCCGGGATCTAGATAATTTGCCTCTAGAGACAAAACAGCTAGGAGATCAGGATCACAAGTAACACTGAAAACTACAGGTGTCAGATGTACAGCTGAACTCAGAAGCGTTAACTAAAGCTTCATCTGCTGCTGTTCAGGTCTCCAACTACAAAACGTTTAACGTTTAAGAAACACCTTCCACCGGTTCTCAATGTTTCAGAATCAATACTGGTAAAAGCAACCTCCTTACCTGTAATGTTCTTGAGCGCTCAGAGAGGGGCAGTTGATCCACTTCCAAAATTAATTCATTCACTGTCAAATACAAATTCTGCTGCACCTCATCTCTCTTGGTAATCAATTCATCTCTTTCATCCTATGCAAAAGGAAAAGCAAGTCGGCAACTCACACCCAAATGCCACATATACAATGTGGAAAGTGATATCAAAAAAAAAAAGCGTTAATCCTTGCAAAGTATGCAATACAGGCCTGACTAGGAACGAGTTAAAAGGCAGGTTTTGTTTTTAACCTCTACTCCTATGACATGACCACCTTGCACAAAGACAGCACCTTTTACAGTTTAAAAATGACTACATCATCAGACAACTAAAGAAAGTTTCTGCCTAACTGCTGGTAACAGTGGGAGCCCTAACTGCCACTGTAAACTTAAAACGTCCTAGTTGTACTGGAGTTTTTGATTTTATTACAGGAATTAAAATTTGGATTATCTGCACTCCCATACAAGCCCAATTAGATCCACGAAGTCAGACTGCAAAAGACTTCTTGCTGGAGAAGAATACTCTATAATAATAAAAAAAAAATCCTTTTACCATTTTTTTCCTTGCAACTTCCTCCTGATTATCTCCAGTAAAATCGTTAAACCAAAGATAATTTTCTAGAAACAAACCCAAAGTCTCCCTTGAATGACTGGCAGAAGTTCTGCTCATGGGAGAGGAACCCCACATTCATATCAGCCAAGGTACCTAACGACTCACCAAAACCAAACCTTTCAAAATGGATGAAGGAAGGAACATTTGCACCGCTCTTTTCACAGTGATTTAACCCAATGTGCCCACAGAAATATGAAAATACATATGAACATGGAAGAACAAACTACAGTTTTACAGACCCACTGTAAATATTTGCTATACCCTTCTACATCCATCTCCAAAAATAAAAAAGTAAAATAACTGAACTAGCTATAACACATTGTCCTGACATGTGCTCCCATTTCACTCGTGGGAAAAAAAAAAATAAAATCTTGAAAAGTCTGATGTGGAAGGCAATTAGTAAAGAAGCAGGTAACAACAGAAAAGTTAACCACGGTACTTATAATCAATTCCACATGGAGGCAAAGAACAATCAATGAACACTTCCTACTAACAAGCAATATATATCTGTAATAGAAATATGAATACACAAACATAGGTTCAACAGTGCTTTTGAATGTAGTTTATCCAGTGAAATCTTAGAAGTTGACTTAACCAGGAGTTTGTATGCATCCACAGAGGAGAGACTAGGAACCTTTTGCCTGTAACAAACAAGGGCAGAATGAGATCCAGCGGTTGGAAATTGAAAGACGGACAAACTCCAACTAAAAATAAAACCCCAAGCTGCAGCATACCATGCCTTAAGACTTAGATTAGAAATGGAACAGATGTTCTCATTCAGCCTGACATTAGTGGGCTGGCTAATAAAAATCAGTGGATTAAGTTCTGCTATAGAAGGTGAACACAATGTATTGCTTCAGCATGTAAAAACACGAAACACCAAAATATTTAACAAGCACTTCTACAATTTTGGGGCACCTGTGACGACCAAAAGCACAGACAGTTTTTACAGACTTCCTGCTGTTTTTCCTGCATAAGACAGGAGCTAGTATGTAAAAAGACCACTGTAACACACTGCATAAAAAAGAATAAGGACCCCTTGTCATAACACTTTCCAAAACAAGATTTCTGTAGAGTATTACTTCAAAAATGAGAGCAATACAGACTTAATATAGCAAAAGATTCAACCAGGCAACTAAACTCCAGTTAATACCAGTTCAAGCACTAGAGTACATTTAGTAGTCTATTCATGACTAAATGACAATCCAGGAACCCAACAGACAGCTCAGGAGCCGCAGGACAAACCTCCTTCCAATGTCTGCCATTTAATTGGGTACATTTCACTTGACAGTTCACGTCTGGTAAGGCCTGTTAGATAACTTCACAGATGATTAAGTACGCAGACAGCATTTTAATAGTCTGTACTGGGTTTGCATGGCAAGGTTTTGGGGGTGGGGGGTGGTACAGGGGTGGCTTCTGTGAGAAGCTGCTAGAAGCTTCCGCTTTGTCACAGAATCATAGAATCATTAAGGTTGGAAGAGACCTCAAGGATCATCTAATCCAAACGTCGTCCTCTCCAACTATTACCCACTAAACCA
>VWZZ01000342.1:0-42093 GCA_013399095.1 Psophia crepitans
GAGGGTGGTGAGGCCCTGAAACACTTTGCTCAGAGAAGCTGTAGATGCCCCCTCCCTGGCAGTGTTCAAAGCCAGGTTGGATGGGGCTTTGGGCACCCTGGTCTAGTGGAGGGTGTCCCTGCCCATGGCAGGGGGGTTGGAACTAGATGATCCTTGTGGTCCCTTCCAACCCGAACCATTCTATGATTCTGTGATTCTATGATTCTAGTCTATAGAACACAGAATCAGTGGAGAAATGACACAATTTGCATATTGTTGCAGAGATGTGTAATGAACCAGCATAAAAGGCAGAGATTTAAATAGAATTTGACCTATACTGGACTCAAGAGATGGTATTGTATTTGTGCTTGGGGAAAGCATTGCTGAGTCATTTTCTGAATAAGTATCGTCCCTTTTAGGGGATGCAGCTATTCTTTGTAACAAAGCTCTGGTTTCTCTTTTACATTTTTCATTTTGATTTGGTTTTTAACAAATGTTTATATTTAATCCAAACAGTGCACCTTCTACAGCCCTTAAATTTAATACAATTTGCGATCCAATTACATAGAATGCGTAAATGTTCATTAGAATGTACTTTTGCTAGATTCAATTTGTCACCTAATGAAAATAAATGAAAAAACCCAAAGAGTATCAATAAGATTAGTGTGTCACTTAAAGGTCAATTGAAGTTCCCCAAAGGAAGGGGGAAAAAGTAAGGCAGATAATACAGTTTATCTGAAACACAACTCAGAATACCGACTAGCATGATGTGTTTACTCTACTGGGGTCAGTGTCAGAACTAGGATTAATGGGACCAGAGCTAGCATTTACACTGTGAGGAGATTTGTAAGAAGGCACCATGTTTATATGTTCATAGTACTTGGAAATCTCACTCCTCTGTCTGTCACTGTCTTGGTAACCTGTTTCATGTACTCAGATTAAATACTATATATACTCAGATGTACACACCTCATCATGGCCTATGGCGTCCTCACGAGGGGGAGCAAAGGGGTGGGTGCTAATCTCTCTCTGGTTAGCAACAGAACCCGAGGGAACGGCTTCGGGAGGTTTAGGTTAGATATCGGGAAAAGGTTCTTCACCAAGGGGGTGGTGGGGCCCTGGAACAGGCTCCCCAGGGAAGTGATCACAGCACTGAGCTTGGCTGAGTTCAAGAAGCGTCTGGACAACACCCTCAGCCGTCTGCTCTGATTGGGCTGGTCCTGTGTGGAGCCAGGAGCTGGACTCAATGATCCTTATGGGTCCCTTCCAACTCATGATATTCTATGATTCTATGACTCTATGATAGGTAAAGTGACCATGGTCCCAATGTGAAAGAAAGGACCTTATCCCACCTTGTCTCCTGTTGTGAAAGTTAAGCTGTCCAGTGTAACCTCTGCATCTAGGACCCTTTTAAGCTACTGAAGACAGTGAAGGCTTGTCCCATCTCACACAAGGGGTCTGGTGTGCGTTTGGAACAAGTCTCTCTCCCTCCTTTGGCAGTACAGTCTAGATGACTAGCACATTCTGCATACCTGATGGATAGCTAGGGAGATGAATTTCAGGCAAAACACGAAGGTGTACATTATTAGCAAGCTACAAGGTACAGTGAAGCCTTTCTGTAAACAGCTACCGTATCCTTCTGTCAAACTTATTTTCTCTCCAGAAGCAGCACAGTAATTGCATTTGACTTTACATCAGATCAGCCTATAATTGCACTGTAATTCCTGCCTTTCAGTTTCAATACGATTCTTGTGGAAATATGAGCAATACCTTGGGCTAGAGACTCTTTTTCTTCGCTAAGAACTGCAGAATCTCATTTGCCTCATATGTTCCTGTCAGTTGTCTCCAGCAACTGCTGTGGCTGCCACTGCCTCTTGTTGATACTGATGTTATGTCACTGTTTGTGCCAGTGTGAGTGGCAGAAATAGGAGGATCAGAGCTGTCAGTGGCTTTTCCAAGGTAGACTCAGCAGTGGGTCAGGAGTTCCACACATCAGCACAGTTCTGCCGCCACTACAATACTGAGAGGTGTCAACTATGTCAAATGTGTCAGTGGCACACAGTGCTGTTTCCTCTGATATTGAGAAATGCCACCCAAAATTTCCCTCGTTCTATATAGTACGAAATAGCAAAATGTGTTCGTTACCAAACTTCCTAGGTTATACGGGTCGCAATGCCAAGACATTTTGTCTTGGGTCACTAAAATGGAAAGATGACTTGTGGAAGAAGAGTTGGCAGTTGTCTATGCAAATATGTAATCTGATGTAACAAAAAATGTGGAATAATAGAAAAACCTAGGTTGGAAGTGACCTCTTAAAGTCAACTCATCTAGCCTGCTGCTCAAAGCAGAGCTTCCTTCAGAGGCTGTTCTGGACCCTGTCCATTTAGAATAAATATGAATTTCTAACAGGGATGATAATCAAACTGGAGCAATTTACCTAACACTGCAGTAGGTTCTTAGTTGCTAAATTTAGATTGATACATATTTCAACCTTTGCTGGAAGTCATTCTTACGTTTGGTCACACGTTGTACACCTTCATTGGTCTATAATTTCACATTGCATTCAGATTTACTTACCATCTGTAGTGTGTTTTGCCAATCTCTTTTTTCCCTTTGTTACCCCAAAATCAGCTTTACCCAACTGCATTTCTGTGATGACTGTTGGTGATAGGTGAGTTGATTATAGCCTTGGGGGGACCTTGAGTATCCTTCCTTGCTTGTACTCTCAAGCCCTCTGCTGTCATCCCATGACTCTGCGCCTTGATGCTGCATGTTGTGAAAGGGTCATAGCTCATTCTATGCAAAGTTACCATTTGTTATCACTGTACGTTAGAAAAAAAAAAGAGATCTGTCACAATAAGCATTACACCACACAGTCATCAAAAGCTAAGCAAAAGACAAAGTAGGTCAACAGTTAGCTGGTAATAGGTAACTGCTGTTAATAGCTGAAACAAATCCTCAGGCAGACCAGAATAAGTACAGACAAAGCAAAGTACATACAGGTTCCAGGGCTTGTCTTCTTAACCTAGCACACAACTTGTGGTCTGTTACAAGCGGTGGCAGCCTGATATTTACTGGGTTACAAAACTGCAAGACCATTTTTGGCCTTGAAGGCTCTGATCCTGTGAAAAGTTGTTGATTAATGTGATAATCAAATAATGAATACAGTTGTATTTTCTCTTTCTTTGCAGGTTCTTAGGGTAGTTCGGCTTATAAAGATTTCTCCTGCTTTGGAGGATTTTGTGTATAAGATATTTGGACCAGGAAAAAAACTTGGGAGTTTGGTGGTATTTACTGCCAGCCTTTTAATCGTAATGTCAGCAATCAGTTTACAGATGTTTTGCTTTGTGGAAGAACTGGATAGATTTACAACCTTCCCACGGGCAAGTATAAAAAGCATTGATTACTTGTTGCTTGTTATTATTTTCTTATCATTGATGTTTCCTATTTGTTATTATATTAGCAATCTTCCTTTCCTTCTGAGAACTATGGAGCAGTTTATCTCCATATATGTGGATAAAAGAATTGTATTTTCTGGGTGTAACAGTCTTACCGTAGTCCTTCAGTAGTGAAGTTTGCCTTTCTTTGGGTTAGGTTTTCTATTTCTGCTGTTGAGGGAATACACAGAAATTTTATGTGTGCACCCTGATGATGACATAGCAAAATATATGGCTTAACATTACTCTTGCACGTTACAGAAAAAGGATTCGTGCACAATCGTGAATACTGGCCACATAATTTATATAAAGCATGACTATGCATGATTTATATTTTCATATTATGAAAGTGGTTGTTCTTGATTAGTACAGGAATGCTTGTTTTACACAGGGTTATAACACCTGTCGGTATTGACAAAATAAGCGTTTGCCTTTTGGGTATAAATAGTGGATATTTATGATTATTGCGTTAATTCAGAACAGAGCATTGAAAATATGTGGAAATTGAAGCTAATGTATTTATTGAAGCACACTGTTCTGAATGAAAATACTGCCATTTCTTTAATAATGGATTAGACTGAGTGTACATGGATTGGTTCCAGTGACAGTGTATTTGTTTCTGTCATTCCAGCTCGGTTATCCAATGTATCTATTTTAGTGAAAGTACATTGGTTGGTACAATTAAAAAACAATGAACAAGGCAGCCTCAAGGGTCACGCATTTAGCAAGCAAAATGGCTAGGTAACAATTTGTATTTATCAACCTGGACTTGATGTATAAGAAGCTGGCCAGTAAATGTAAGACAAAAACTACCTACCCACAGGGAACACTGTGTTTTCTGTTTTGGAAAACATGCTTAGAAAAGCAGCCAGTAGGATCATTAAGAGTTCAGTATAATTCATTTTTTAAATGCCGAAGAAAGCAAAAAGAATATAATAAAACTTAAGCTTTTCTAGTTCAGTCAGGCCTCTGTCTCTACATTGAGTGAATAGTACCACCTCCTTAGATGCCCAACTCCCATGTGTAACTTCTGAAAAACAACTTCCAACTGCAAGTTTGAAATCATCGTGGAATTTGGTTTTATAATAATTTTTATTATAAAAATGGCAATGACATCCCTGAAAGAGTTGTTGTACTATAATCAAAATAAGACAGATTTACAACCACCTGCACACTTTAACTATATAAATTGGTATAAGTACCTGAGAAAGAGATTATTGCAGGGAAACATTGCCAAAATATATCAAGATGCTAGTAAAGTTTTAAATTATTTTGTACATTTCAATCTGAGGCCATTTAGGTCTTGGTAAGAGCCATCATATAGAATTTTAACAGATACATCTATATATTAAAATAAAAATTTGAAGAGAAAATATTTACTCCAGTAAATTATACAGTTTTTTACAAACAGAAAATATCCAAACTTGTTTTCTATTTTCTGTCTTAAGTTTTGGAAAAACAGAGCACCCATTACCAATAACAAAGGAGTGCTCCAGCTATACTGAATTGAAATATTTTTAGTACTTATGATAGCCAGAAGCAAGAGTCTCTCCTTATTTTTTAGTTATTGTTTATTTGTATACGTATTTACCTCATTATGAATGGTTCAGAAGTATTCTTTATAGCTTGTGGTTTCTTTTTGTAATTTTCTAATGAAACATCTCTTAATAGGGTGATAGAGTCAGTGAAAATTTTGTACTCAAAAATTGTGATTGATGGAGTGATGGTGCCCCTCCAAAACAGTGCGTCTTCCTAGCAAAGACTGGGGGTTGTCCAATGATGTTGTCGGCTCTGAGTAAAGACCGCTTAATCAGTTTACAATAAGAACAATTAAAAAATATGCATTTCGGGGTTAGCCTGGATTGTATTATTTTCAAAATGTGACTGAAGAAATATTTGCGTTACCGTGTAACGTGGGAGATGGTGTGAGGTCTGCATCAGCAGAATTCACTACAATAAATTTTTAGGGGCTTGCTCCCAGAGAAAAGCGACCCTGAAATTGCCAGAACTGTGACTGTGTACTTTTTCTGTTCTAAATACAGAAAGGGCAAGCACATTAACAGAAATGGTGACACTGGAGGCTTAAATTCTGAGTTTGTACATTAAAGTGCCTTTTGCACTGAAACAGACAAAACCTAAAATCATTTTGAAAACATAAGTGCTTTATAAGAACGCACAGTATGGGTTTTGGAACAAGTAGACCTCCTCCTTTCACTAATGCCTCTAAATTGCATGTTTTCACATGGTTTCCTGACAACAGTCAATAGGCACAGGCTCAGTGTTGCCATGGCTACAAATTTCACCCTTCTTTTGGCCATTGCAACTTCCCAAATGGACTGGCTTTCTCTCTAATACTAACTATAAAAATATAGATATTTGCTATACTGTTTTCAACCGATCCACCATCTCTATTTTTGCATCTGTTTTCTTGAGCTGCACATACTGTGCCACGAGAAGGATGGGGGGGGANAAAGGCATCTGTGTAAGATGGCCACTAAGAAATGCTAAAAATCACTGTATGGAAAACAAAACACATTGCTAGTGTCTCTGACTTCCATGTTTCTGGTTTCTCTTGGGGTTTGGGGCCGTGTACTGACTCCTCAGTGTCGCAAGTTACAGAGCTGGGAAAGCTGCTCTTCTTTCAAATGGGTCAACACAACATGAAGGCCAGGCCTGACTGATCTCAGCAGCAAAAATGCCCCAGTCTTCAGCAAAACCAGGACTTTGCTCCTAGCCTTGAGCTTGGAGAAAGGTGAAGTTGTGAAATGTTAGTTCAACCTAAACATCATCCATTAAAAAATTTGGGTGATGTACTCCTAATTCTGTGATGCAGTGCCACTGCCACATTTTTACAGAATGGCAACTCTCTCTCAGGGTGTTATTGAGCACTGGTGGCCATGTTAGGAGAAGAAGGTAAGTTTACACAGGTAGAACAGATTACAAGCATTTCACGCCACTGGCCCAAATCCTGTTAGCTTAATTTGTGGAAGTAATCCCACTGATTGTAGGACTGCTTCCATGAATAAAGCCACTGGGATTTGGTCCATAAAATTCTATGGACAAGCAGCAGTTAGAAGTCAAGTACATGGTAACTGTAAGTAAGTAGTAATTTGCGTGGCACCACCCCTGTCTGTAATAGTTGGACAAGGTACCAGAACTGGCACTTCGACTCATGAGTTCCACCGAACCTTTGCCAATCTTCTGCTATAAATAAAAAGGTAGTTTGACTTCTATCATCAAAACAGCTAATTAAGTAATAGGGCATAAATACTCAAAGAAATTGACAGTCTTTTCTATAACACAAATTAATTCAGAAAATCACCATTTGCATAAATCTCTAAGTCTCATCTTCACAGATGTTGATTCTGTCAGGTAGTTGCATTTCAAATTAATTTTAAAATAAACAGTGGGAAGTATACCTTTCAGCTAAAAATAACTTGCTCCGATGGGGATTGCTGGATGCAAAGCACATGCTCACTGTGCACTGCCTTATTTTCTTAAAACTAAAGTTTTGTCATATACTGGACTTTAGTGTTGTAATAAAATGTTTAAATTAAATTGAAAAGCCATATATAACTATATAATTTATTGACAACTGTTTTAGATGAAAGATTAGATTTTTATGATGTTAAAAGAATGTCTTTTACAAATTAATCTAGTGCTTGTATTAATGAGAGCTCCACATTAATTCATAGTATTGGGGGCATCTTTATACCTCGAAGAATTAATTAAAACATATCTTTTTAAAAAGCAATAAATTACAGTAATTTAGTGTCATTCAGAAGAAAGGATACTGCACTGGTTCAATTATCCAGTCCTTCAGGAGTTTTTAAAGCCAGCAGTGGGGTGTATTACTTAACGTTGTGCCCACCTTACCTTTCAGGATGGAGTGTCACACCAGTCAGGTACGACCAGCCACCTCCCTGGCTCCGGAGGTGTTCTGAGCGCAGGGAAACAGTGACTGCCTGGTTTAATTTCACCTGCCCCTCAGGAAGGGAAGTTCGGAATCGGTGCTGAGCACTGATGGGATGCCTGGCTGCTTCACGTTGAAGCACCGTTGGCAGCTGTAAAGGAGGCTGCATTTTCTGCTCACTTCACGCATGCTCCTCTGGCTACAGAAAGCCTCTCCTAGCTAAAGATCCCAAATCTGTCCTCTGCGTGTTTAGCATGGGGAGGTATTTTGCAGAGCCAGATAACACTTGTTAGGGTTCTGTCTGTTGGGTTGGGTTGGTTTTTTGTTTGGGTTGTTTGTTTGTTTTTTTTTTGCAGGACCCTCATCATGATTCTTTGTAAGGAAAGAATCACTAATAAGAGTTTGTAATTTTGTGCAGTGTAAGGAGTCTGCGTGTGTGGTTGTGAGGGGGCACTAACTGGAGGGGAGGATCTGGCCGCAGGTCGGCAGCGTGCTAGTTAAGGCCAAAGTTACTGGCAGGAACAGAGACCAGAGGGCCCTGTGCAAATTCCATCCCCCATGTTTGGGCTCTCGTAACACATGACATGGCAGAGATTTTAGCTGACATAATGAATGTTACAGGAAAATAGTTGCCAGCAGTTTTCTCCGCTGCTTCTAGTTCATGCTAGCTCTTGTTCTCTGTGGGATCTGTGTGTTCAAAGGAGAGGTTGGGACACTACATTTGGTCCAGATGTTGCTGATGTGGAAATTAAAGTCTTTAAGTTTGACTTCATCTCCCAGTGTGTGCGATTGCTCACTTGAATACCTTGATCTGTTCCATGTACACCTTAGCTTCACTTCTTGTGAGTGATTTGGACTTGTAGGCTTAATCATCTCTGAAAAATTGATTAGTGTGATTTAATTCTGAAAAGCAACTGCAAAAAACAGCTCTCAAACTTCTTGGTCTTAGCCTGTGTTTATGCCTCTGTCTGCTTCAGAGTGCCACAGAGCATAACGGCAGTAAGAACGGATGGATTGGTGTGGGGTGTTCTGTGAGAGCCGGCAGGCACATCCTTCTTATTTCAGATAGTTGGAACGAGCTCCTTGCCACCAAATATTAAATTAGTCTTATGGCCATGTGGACATCACACAAGGCCGGGAGGAGATGCCGGAACAAGCGCTGTATGCATGTACATGGATGGTCTGCTCTAAAGTAAACTGGCCTACACTGCAGGGTAGAAATCACAGCCTGGAGGAGACTCCCTTAAGGATGAGGGTGTAACCTTGATGGTCCTGTTTGCATTGGGAGGAACTGCTTAGTTTTGTTTGAACAACTCTTCAAACTTGGTAAGGAGCCCAAGCAAAGTACTTGCCTGTAGTGTATAGTAGTTGTATAAACTTGAAGCCTTCCCCCGAACTAGTTTTGCCAGCAGCTTTAAGAAAAATTATTTAGAACCCATTTTATTATTTTTCAAGTACCTAAGTTTATATATATGCATATTTTCAGCTTTTCCAGCATGCATTTGGGCTTAGGGTAAATTGATGTGAAAGGCTCTCCAGGCGCTAACTCTTTTCTCATGGGTGTGACAAGAAGAGTCCTGTTCGCTTTGTGCCAGGTGCATTACTGTGTTGATCTGCTGTTGCTGGGGGTGTCAGGCACACGCAGCATAAACGTAATATGTCTTTATCACTGTGTCAGCATTTTGAATTTGAGAAATCCTAATATCTGGAAGGTGCACTGTTTATGTCGTCAGTTTCTAACACATTTTTTGTTAGGTATTAAACTTCAGTAAGATACCAGCTTTGATCCTGGCTGTCTGGAAAGAGAGTACTTTTGACGTCAGGAGAAAGCAAAAGAAACTTGTGCAACAGTTTGGCCTCACTGACAAATTTAAGACTCAAGAACCACACTTCAGTTGATACCATAGACAAACCCCTGTGACTGAGGCGAAGAGCAGTCCTCAGTGTCTGCGTGTGATGTACACGTCATGCTCACGCGTTGTTCATGCTGAGTTAGATGATGCTCTGTGCTGTAGTCTCAAGCTGGGGTTTAAAAGGCCTAAGACACTCTGGGCTCCAGGCTTACCTGGATTCATACAGCCCCGTCACCAAAGACAGCTGGTCGAAACGTTTCCATTATTTCTTCTATTTTTGGCATGTACCCCTGGTCTGAAAGGATTTGCAAATGTTACAGGAACAGTTCCACGAAGAATACTATTTTTCAAAATGTGTAGGGGAAGAATCTGATGGACTGAAATGAGTAGAAGTTCTGGGACCTGGACTTGTATGGGTTAGTTTCATCTGGGAGGTGCCTAGAATGCTTCTGCTGTTACGATAACATAAATTTATGGTCACGTTTAGTTGTAACACTTCATTATAGGTATATTTTTAAAGAGAGAACACAGAAGAACAATACAGTATAGCATTCAAAAAAATTATCTCCGATGGTCAGGATATTTCTCCTATTTCATCAGCCCTGAAGGAAACCAAAAAGCTCATCATACGGGCTAATGGAGCTAGGACTGTATTTACAAGTTGCAGATTACAGTTCAGTCAAAGGTTAAGCTATTTATTTCTCCTTTAGCTCTGGAATAGCATTTCACCAGATTTTAGAAATTGAAATACATTTGTTTATGTATTAAAAAATACATAATTGAAATACATTGTATTATGTATTAAGATTCAAAAAACAAAGCAAAACAGATGTTCTGTTAAATCAACTTGAGGAATGTGTCCATAAAACCACATTAATACAATTTATGAAGTGATAATTTGTAATTATTTTTCTTGCAGGCATTCATGTCAATGTTTCAGATTCTCACACAGGAGGGATGGGTGGATGTCATGGATCAGACGCTGAATGCTGTTGGACATATGTGGGCACCAGTAGTTGCTATTTATTTTATACTGTATCATCTTTTTGCTACTCTGGTAAGTCTTCACTTGCAAATGTGCTGTGCTTTTCTTCATTTTGAATTATTCTTATAGCTCTTGTATTACTTATTTTTCTCAGCTAGTTAAAACTAATTTTGATGCTCATTTTCAACATAGAGGGCTTTAAGATTAGTTCTTTGATGTGGTAGAATTTACCCTTCAGCCATGTGGCATAAGGCCTTTGTTCTGTGTAAGATCCAAGTCACACTGCTAGACTAACAATACAATTGTTAACTGTCTTATACCTTCACAGTTCTAATGATTGCAGAGTTAAGAAGTGCTTTTATTTATCACGTAGAAATGGTCTCCTCAGCCTCCATTGCATTGTCTTTGCAGCAGTAATTGAAGTGAGAAGTATAAAGCCTAAGGATATAAACTCTTAAATAAAAATCACTACTTTCCTGTTGCCTGATGCAAAATCAATGTATGGAAAATATATGATATAGTATATCAAGCAGTAAAAGGATAAGAACTAATACAGCAGTTCCTGCATGTATATGGAAATGAGGATTATATCTAAAAAAAACATTTTTTCTACATGCATTTCAAATGGGATGATGACATTTTTTAGAGAGAAAATAGTAAGAAAACAGCTTTTTGGATATCAATAAGGGCTTGGTACTGTATTTTGAACACCAACACAGAGAAAATACCACAGTCATGGGAATAACCGTTTTATGCACCCTTAATTCTCTCCTACTTTTGCCCATTTTGTATTTTGCATTCACTGCAGTTTTTGATGCTGTTACTCTCTGTTTTCACTTTCTTCATTGCATTTTCTTTCTTTGCTCAGTTGTCTACTTACATAAAGTACTAACTCTGTATACAATTCCCATCAGCTTCCATCTACTTCTTTTACTTTACATTTGTCCTGTTTCTCTTCTAAAGACTGAATAATCTGACTGTAATTGTGGGTGCAGTGGGTTCCTTCATATGGATTGAAACCTTGACCACTTTATAAATGGCAGTGAAGTGCATTTGATGCTCTTAACCAAATTAAAGTATAAGCCAAGCAAATATATGTATCAGCAGATATACCAGATGTGTAGTTTACTCACAAGGATCAGAGAAGTCCTTGGGGTCTGGAAAAGCAACTTTTCATGCCAAAGAAATCTTTAAATTTCTTTGGAAAGTGGGGATATACAGCAAAAAGGAAGTGGGGTTTGGTCATGGATTTGAAAGCAGTTACAGGTTAGAGAATCTTATTGCTGTTTTCTGATTCTTGGCCAAGAGCATTGTCTGAACCAGAATCCATTTTTATTTCTTAGATGAGCATTAAGCAAGTCCATAAAGTAAATTAGTGTCAGGTAGCCTCTGTGGCGGAAATTCACACCTTAATTGAAAAGCACCTTCACTGTAAGAGCAATTTTAGTATGCTGAATTATGTTTCACATTTTGAAAGAGGCATCTGGGACTTCTCCATTTGTTTACTTAAAGCACTTATTTTGTGAAGTCACTTTTCTGTACACCATCTCAGTCCTTTTTCAGGAAGTTTGCATTTAAGTATATGGTCCTTGCTTTGCTTTGGAAGTGTGCACATTTCTTCTCATTCACCTATGCAAATTTTACATGGATGAGGACACTCTGCTAAGATAGCTTCTCATAATTACCCAGCCTTACGAAGTGGTTAGTTTTGGTTCTAAGACCTTCCTCAGACCCTGAGAAAAGGTCTGGAGGACAGAATTGTCTGGAGGCAAGAGAAGCTGAAAGAAAGAAAGAAATGTGGAACTGGTAAAAGAGCACAAAAATGGTTGGGCTGCTACTAAAACCAAAAAGAAGAGTTCTAAGAATAAACAGCCTTCAATGAATAACAAGAGTGAAGTCAAATGAAGAAATGACGTTCACCAGCCAGAAGAGGGGGGAGGATTAGAATTGAGAAGTGATAATTGCAGGCATTTGGCAAAGCAGACTGTAGAGCCTTGGAAAGAAATGAATAGGTTTCACATTAGAAGGCAAAGAGAAGTTGAAGCTCAAAAAACAAAACCTCTGTTGGCAGCGAGGGCTGTTATTAGCTAAGATGACAGCGGAGGAAGTTAAACAAATAACAAGTTTGCATTTAACTTTTGTGGTAGATCGTCTTTGGTTCTTGTTGAAAAAAGTGAAAAGGGAGTTAATGAAAGTCTTGATGCCTTGATACGTGTCTGTGCATGACGCAGCAAGACTGTAAGTGGTGATGTATTTAATGAGTACTATACTTCTTTTTACTGTGGAATTCTACCTCCTGAACTAATATTCTCTGAGATGCAGGTATTGGAGTATCATAGAACGTAGGAAGCATCTGAAGAAAAAAAACCACCATACTGTAAAATCCTGACAGAATGATAGCAAAACTGTTCATCAGCAATTAGGGATAGAAGTAGTTTGTGCCAGGGGTAATGTATTTTGTCAGAATTCTGTCTTGCTTTGCCATTCTGAAGGCCGTCTTAACTTCCACTGTTTGTAGTAGCCCGGTCATTGAAAACTGTATAAAGTACTGTGTCAGTATGTGTCATACATGATACGTCTTCTGAGCTGCAGAAGATTCTACACATTGCTAACGCCAGCTTCCTATTAAAAGAACATTTCTTCTTCTAAGCACTGACATTTTATAAATGTATGGGTGAGAGTCCTTCCTGTGTCTTCTGTACCTTTATAGTTCATGGAAGGAAAGGAATCCTGCTCTGGAACAAGGTCCAGACACCCAGCTCAGGTGCAGTTTGAGTTCCAAACTTCTTGTCTGGTGTACTAGGCTACTTAAATTTCATCTTCTGTATAGCTGGGGAATAGTTTTCCAGTGTAATTGAATGACAGGTAAACTCACACTTCATTTACAACGGTGGTGGGCAGTTATGACTGCTCTGGTTGTCATTCAGTGGTCCAAGACCACAGAAATATTTTAGGCCTGTAACTCTTTTAAAAGAGCTTAGATTCCTTCTGATATCTTTAGGAAATGGATATTTGCCTGTAGGAGCTCAGTAGGTTTGAGGATATTTGCCTTGAACCTCAGAGACTAAAACGCTGGGATTCTTCCTCCTAGAAGCATATCTGCATAATATTTAATGTATAGTAAATGAAAGTGCATGAGTCTGCTATACTGTGGCTCTCAATGCATGGAAATAATGAGGCAGCTTACTTTTCTTTCAAAGTGGAGTTAGCTACTTTGCACAAAGGTACCCTGAGCTGTAAGCAAGCCCTTAAAGTGCATTAGTGTTAGGAGGCTTCTGTGCTAAAAATTCACACTGTAGTTGAAAAGCACCTTAGGTTTACGACCTGTTTTAGGATTCTACTTTGTGTTTCATCATCATCATCATTATTATTATTATTATTATTATTATTATTATTATTATTATTTCTGATTTAATTTTCTTTTAATGTGAAGCATGTTTGTTAAAAATAAATAATGCATTGTTCATAAAACCTAGAATTCAGAAATTTTAAATTCGTATAATCGTATAATAAGCTGAAAATCAATTTAATACCAGATGATATTACTTCAACGGATGTCAAAGGCAAGACTCCCATTTCATCAGTAGGGTCCTCGTTTTTCCATGTCATGTCATAGTGTTTCTTAAGAAAAACAAGACAAGCTCTAACAAATAATTTGAAATTGTTTTGTAGATTCTACTCAGCTTGTTTGTTGCTGTTATTTTGGACAACTTGGAACTTGATGAAGATCTTAAGAAACTTAAACAAGTAAGAAAATTTTTTTAATTGTGCTTGAAAGTAGTTTCAATAAAGTATTACTGGTGTTTTTAGGGTAAAAGATGGCAAACATCTTCATTAAAGAAAACAAAACAGCAGCTGTTGAAGAGAATAGCAGTATTTTGTTAGATAGTTGACCACGCAATGTGAGATAGAAATTAAGAGATTGTAAAAGATATTTAGGAATTGGTTTAAATACCCAATGAAAGTCAATTTAGATAGTCATGTAACTAAAATAATTTTTAAATCACAGCTAGTTCCATCTTTTTGCTTATAATGTAGATCATCTTTGGATTAGATGATCTTTAAGGTCCCTTCCAACTCACACCATTCTGTGATTCTGTAAGCTGCTTTATGAGCACACCGTAGCACCGCTGCAGGACTGGCAAGGGTTCACAGTCAGGAAGCGGTAGAAGGGACAAGGTTGAATATGTTAGGTGAGTGCTAAAGACACTTGACAAAGTTAGCTTGATTGATTCATTCTCCATATTTGGGACCCAGGTTACCAGGAAGCCATTCTCTCATGCTTGAAACCCACATGGCAATCACATAAAACAAATGTAACTAGATAGTTCATGTTGGCCATTCTGACCTCATGAACAAACTACCAGAAAGGAAGTATCTGTAGCTTTTACATAAATATATAGCTGTGCTTTAATCTGTACAAGGACGAGCGAAATCATCAACATTTGCCTATTTCATGCATGAAATAGCAAATTGAGAGCTTAATATGTGGGAACCTCTTCTGTAATATTTGAGTTATAGCCTTCTTTCACCCATCATTTGCTGGTTTTCTTCATCTCTCAGGTGCATTAGCAGTTGTTGTAGAATTCTGTTCTTTCAATTCTTGAAAAATAATCACCCAGACAATTTAGTTATGTCACTATTGAACCATTTCATTGAAACTAATGTGCCAAATAACTGTTCGCTTATTCTTCCTTGTATATTATTTTTCTTTTAGTTTTCAAGCTAAAGTGATATGTTTGTTCATTTATTTTGTTTCTATTCATTTGTTCATTTTCTACACACTTAACATTTATGCATTTAGAGATTCTATGATTCTGTGTATGCTCACTGAAAATGTAGAATGTGTCAACCTAATGTTGCTTCCCAATCTTGTGTTGCTTCAAGGCACTGACAAAAGAGAATATTATATAGTTACTTTAAACTTGTCTTTATAGAATTCAATACAGAAATCAATACTGCTTTTGCTGTTGCAGTATTAAATATCAGTAAGTATTGCAAACATAAAATAAGTTAAAAGGGCAGTAATGATCTGCCGCAAAGAAATATAAATACTGGATTTCTTTTAATCAGCTCACATAAGTGAAATGAGAGATCTCATTGATGATCTATAATGATAATAATAAGATTATTCCATCCCTAGAAGTGTTCAAGGCCAGGTTCGATGGGGCTTTGGGCAACCTAGTCTACTGTAGGGTGTCCCTGCCCATGGCAGGAGGGTTGGAACTAGATGATCCTTGTGGTCCCTTCCAACCCAATCCATTCTATGATTTTGGGATGGCCAGTCTTGAGGATGCGAACTGAGTAGACCAGATCAAATTTATTCATTTTTCTCCTTACCTGTCCCAAGAGGTAAAATGAACTGAAAAGAAAATGGCTCAGATGCGTGGTAAGCAATGCCATATCATACTGATAATCTTATAGGAAAATTTTCATAATGTCCGCATGAGACAGGAACAGAAATCAACTTTCTGAAGTGAAGAGCTTAAGAGATGAAATCCTGTGGCTTTTCTGTGAAACATAGCGACTTCAATTCATAAACGTAGCGACTTCAATTCATAAAAGCCTACACCTTTGCTTCTGAAATGGCAGCAACATGGTTTTGTGTTTTAGCAGTCCACTCTAGACCTGGTGAACAAAAAGCAACGATGAGAGGCCACCACTTGCAATGTTTATCACCATGTCAGCCTGAAATCTTGTTAGCCTAATAGGAATCCTGTCTCTGTAATAGCAGTAGAGCACACTCAAGTGAAAGGCATAAATAGAATTAAAATAGCTTTGAGACTGGCAGCAGCATAACTACATGAGTGTGACGCTAGGCCAGAATAAAACCACTGCCTGTCACCAGACCCTCTAGCTACCATGCAGTGTGGCACCGTGATGACACTGATAGTCTATTTCTGTGACGCAGGTGGGTATTTAACCTGAGGACAGCACCTTGCCATTGGACATACCAGTTTGCTTGACTGGCATAATAGTATATGCATTATACACAATTATGACATACAACGATGTCCAAGGTGTCTGACACTGGTTCACTTGTATTTACGCTTTTGAAATGTTGCTTTAAACAGCAGCCTCTCTTCAAAGACTATTACCCAGCACTATTGAATGTATTCCTGAGTGGTATTTTATCCAAATTAATGTTATACGAAGTGTTACATGTTTCAAAAATGCCTAAGGTGAAAGGAGGTAAGAGGTTGGTTCTTGGAGCTAAATCATGTGGAATTACTGGAAAGATTGTACAACTGATTGAGTGTCTAAAACAGAAAAGGTGTCCTATGGGGTAAATGCAATGGTATCACAGGCTCAGTGCTGATAGTGACTGTGCACTATTATACTGAAATATTGGTTGTATTATCTCAGAAGATAAAGCAGAGTTTTAAATTCAATAGTATTTTGAATTCCTCACTGAAAAAAAATGAACTGGAAGAAGAAGGAGGATTGTGAAGTTACTGTTATGTTTTAATCAAGACCGTTTCTATGAAGAAATAGATCTGTATTGCTGCACAGGAAAATTTTTGACATCTATAATTAAAAGCTGAACGGTGTCCAAGGAAGGAATCAAATAATTCAAACTGTTATGTAAAAGACATTGATTGGTTGAAAACAGTGAAATTGCAATGCTCTTAAAAGTATTTCCGTCCTCATGTTTGCATTTTTTTTCCCTGCCTTTAATGGCTGTAAAGCTTGAGGCCCAGGGCATTTTCAGATGATGAAATATTGAATAATTTTCAAGGAAGGCAGGCGCATATATTTAGGCCAGAAATCACACCTAGCTAATAATCCCTTTTGGGATGTGTCCTTCTTAATTATAACCTAATTCCTTTTCTTGAATTTGATAAGAAAGATAATATTACTTATCTTTCTGATTACTGGGAAAAGACTAATTAGTTAATATTTGCAATGTACTCTAAAATGTAAAATGATCTGTAAACACTTGGTATTCATGTTGGTTCAGTAAATGTGTTTAAATATGAATAAATCAAAGCAAAAATAAAATAAATAACTAGGAGATTATAAGTAAGATTGTGAAATAATGTATTTAAAAGCTAGTAAACTTTTAGAATTAAATTTGCCAGTGCAAATTTAGTTAAGGATATACATCATGACTCAGTTTTTAATTACATCATTACATAATATTCTTTCCAAAAGTCTGGCCTCATTTAGTGCAAAAAGTAGATAGAGCTCATTTTAATAAGCCACTAGTCGATGTTTTTTCCTCTTTATTGTACAGTGTGTGATCTCTGTGCGTTATTTATTCCACAGTATTCAAGCTTTGCTACAAAGACAAAACTATTCATCTCCTTCCTGGCTTTTTTATGGTACCCCTCATAAGCATCTAGAACAAACATAAAACTCGTAAAACAGTAATTTAAGTGATTTACTTTGCACCACAGGCACAGGTAGGAATAGAATCTTTCTCCAAGACACCATTCAGCTGGTTTAAGAACAGAATCACTCTTTGTATTCTTACAGCTCCGTTCATTCGCAGTACGTCTCCCATCCTCTGCCACATGTCTCATCCTCTCGTCTAAGTCTGCCATGATAGCTCAAGTCAAGTGAAAAGGGGTTGTAATGTAGCTCATAGTCACCATCTATCCGTGCAGTAATCTTGATCCTCTGCAGCAATCAGACTGACCCTAACATGCTACCTAACCTCCAGGTAAGAGATTAATCCTGCTCATCTTCCTGTGAGGCCCCTTTCTGTGGTTTTTGGTGCTTCAGTTATGTGGATGATGGAGATCTTAGGCACGAGAAATCTATCGGCTACAGCCTTAACTTTCTTCTCTTTTATTCCTGTCTTCTCCAACTTCTCCATAAACTGTTGCCCCAAAGTTAAAAAGAACCTGAAGGGATTTCTTCGTTTTCTTTTATTATTTTGCCTTGTGTGGTAAAGTCTGAAATTTCTTTTCAGAAATCCACAACTCTTAACAGATTATGAAGCATCACTTAAAACAAGTGTGTTAATTTTTCTCATTATATTTTCCATATATTTACTATTTCTATTGTTACTACATTTCTATCAATCTGCCTAGATAAGAAGTCAGACTGACCAGTTTCTAATTTTCCATGCTCTATCCCGAAGCTCTTTTTTGAAGTTAGTCACATTTGCCACTTTCCTTTCTCTAGCTACTGAGTTTATTTAGGTGACAAGTTATTCACTGCTTATATGTCAGTGTTGTTATATCTGAGTTCCTTTAGAACTCTTGAGTGAGTGTTATCAGATCTTCAAGAGTAACAAATTGACCTCGTGTCAGTTATCTTCCGTATGCTTTTCTCCTGACATTTTTGTTGGAGATTAGTCTTCAGCATGGTTTAAGGTCGTCTTTGACCTCTTCTGTGGTCGACACTATTCATTTTGCTTTCTTGTGTTGGTTTTATTTTTCTGAACACTCTCAATTTATAGTCTGTTGCTCTTCTAGACTGTCTGCAGATCTTGCTGCTTTCTGTATATTCTTAAAAGCTTCCTTATTAGATTTTATTTATTTAGAAAGCAGTCTCTCAAAATCTTTCATGATCTCCTGTATTGTTGTTCCATAAAAAACCCGCCAGAATTTTTTCTTTCTGTTTTTTGCTTAGCATACGGCTTCCCTTTCCGAAACATACCCATTTACTTTTAAAAGCCTTCTTTGCACTCCAGTTAGCATTTGCTGGCCTTTTTGACCTTTTTGAAGTTTTTCTGTAGGTGGTAGATATATTCTGTGCTTCTAAAACAGGATATTTAAAGTTATTCCATACACACACCCCCTCCCAGTTTCTGTCATTTGGCCATTCCTTTAAATTTCTTTTCAAAAGATTTGTGATTTTATGCAATTATTGCTTTAATTTAAATTAAATGTAGTAGATGGTTTTGACCTTCTACTTGTAAAAACAATCTGAATTGAAGAGCATTTTTATCACTGTTACAGAACAGCTTTTTGATATTTATGTCATGAACTAGATCTTGTTTGGTACTAAACCATGAGGTGCTTCTTCCTTCACTTAGATGTTATCTGACTATATAGGTCAGTGAGGAGCCACTTCTGAATGAAAAGCTAATCTCTTTTTTCTGCCCTTTCCTAAACATACATGAGGGTAAACAAAGGCTTCCCACTATTATTACTGCTTGTCTTCAGGCCTCAAATACTACATTGCATACTGAAGTTACTTTGTAGTCCTCATCTACATGTATGTGGGATATTCCTTCTAGTTAGCGTGCAGTTTCAATACGGAGGGATCCTCTGCTGTTTGAATATGCGCTTACCTTGTTTGCTTTATTGACTGTAGATTTGCTGTAACCAACAGCACCAATCTTTCACTGGTGCAGCGTACTGTCAGTCTATATAATATATTGCCTGGTTCTCTATATTCTGGTTCTGTAGGATCCTGCTGGCCGTAACTTCTGCCAAGATTCTGAGACGCCTTTTCTGTCAATATTGTGGGGTTTTTAATAACAAGAATAACAGGGTTTATCTTAGGGCTTATATCAGACAAGATTATTGTGTCCCTATTTTACTACCGGAGAATCAAAGCTGAAGAAGTGACATCTCTGGATTCATACATAAATTCCCAGTATGGCAAGGAATCAAAGTCTGTTCTAATGCTTAGCCCCCTCAAGTCAGTCAGGAACACCCATCCACTTTAAATTGCTGAAATCTCACATAAACGTTGTTCTGTTGCTTCAAAGCAATATTCCCTTCAGGAAGATCATATTTCTGTCATATCACACATCCACTGTGTGTGCTCACTAGTGCACACTCACAACATGAGTACAGATGGCATTCGTTACTAAAAATATTTTCCCAATACATAGCTTACTACCTAGCAACAGAAATTCTTGGAGGAGTAAACAAGAGTATGCAGTAGGGACATTGTTCTTCTAATTTAATGAAACCCTCACTATCACCAGTAAAAGTATTTGTCAGATGTACAGACTCTTTTCCCTCCAGTTCTGCTCCACTTCATGAAATACATACAAGATTTTTCCCCCTGAATCCCTATCAAAGCAGCAAATGCAGGAGGCTGAAGATGTACATGTATCTACTTTAGTATATATATTATTTTTTTTTAAAAAGCCCTGCCTTTAGAATTATATAATTTTACCTCCATTCTTTTAAAAGTAACAGTTGTTTACCATGTTATTTTTTTCTGTTTTAAATCTCACTTTAGCTCTTTGATGTTAAAACCACAAACTATCATAAACAAAGCAGCATGGAGATAACAGTAGCTTCTTTGCTGGTTTTGTCTGTTGTGACAGATTCTTGATTTTGACAGTGGTTAATGTCTGAACAGCTCCATTTGATGTCAGTGATCAGGGTCAAGTTTTGAAATGCTTGGAAGCTTTGTTAGAAAGAGACAATTCAACAAACATTAGTGGTCTTGACAGGACTTTTATAGCAGAACCATAGAAAGAAATCATTAGGGAATCTGTCTGATAAGAAGGAGCAATTTCAGTAGAAGAAAGTTGATTGGCAGTTGGGTGCCATCGAAAATGGCAGAACTATCATGGAATCTGGTTCCATACTTTTTTTTTTTTTTTTGGTCCTTGTGGTGATGGGAGCATGGAGAGGTCTGTACTGGGATCCGCTGCCACCTATTTGTCCAGAACTACAGCGACAGAGTACAGAGATCTTTGAAAAGAATAATAATTTTAAAAGTGTGCATTTTTATATAGTAATCCCTCTGGTCTTAAAATCTACCTCATTTTTTTCTGGTTTTGTTGTCAGGGAAACAGAACAATTAACACGTTTTTTCTCACAAAGCAGTTACTTTTTCTTCTTCATTCCTGATTTATAATGAAACTTTTGGCCTTCTGCTATCTAAAGGGAGAATATCTGATGTTTTCTGAACATTGTTCAACATAATTCAGGCACAAATATTCTAAATATGAATTTGACACTGCTCCCTTTTCATGCAAGACTGCATAAGTGAAATTTTGGTTAATGTCAGTCAAGACAAAGTAAGTTAGTGTCTGAAGAGATTGTACTTTGTTCTACATTTTTCTCTGAAGTATAGTGAATTTGAATAAAAGATTAAAATCGGACATTTACATTAAGTAAGATAAAATATTTATTCAGCGTTGCAGGACTCTGATCACTATAGCATCCTGTTGATTTTAGAAGGGTCATAGATACTCAGGTGCTTGTAGAGCTGGACTTTTTATTAAAATAAAACAGTACTCACATGCCGAACAATTCAAACTTATCTCCCCAGAGCAAACATAAAATTTCCTTTCTGTGATTCCTGGAAAGAAGCGGCACGATTTGTAGCCTTGATCTTAAATTCATGTGCAATCAGTTGTTGATTATGCCATTATTTTTATGCAGTTAAAAAATATTTCCAGTGTCTGTGCTTTTCATATCTAACTCAGAAAAATTTGATTCACAATTTTAATCCATGTAAAAGAAATCTCCCAAGAGTAAAAAACTTCATGCACTTATAGTGCAGTTATTTTTAAGAAAGAAGTAAGAGTGTCTTCTGACATACGCTGAAAAAAAGAAAATCATGAGGATTCTGTGTGCTTACACAGTAAGCAGCATAACAAGAGTTTCAATGCTTTTATAGTTAATCCAACACTCGGAAGCTGAGAAGCAACTATTCTCAAGCTTTGGAACAATTATATATGAGGAATAAAAATTCTCATTTTAGATAAAGGTTGGAATTTTCTAAAAGTGTGAAAGGACAGGATTCATGTCAAGTTGTTAGCCGTGCAGAAAGTCAGTCATGTAGTCTAAGGGAGTGATCTGTTCTTGCCTGTAGTCATAGTTACCCTCCAGGGACTGATTCATCCCATCCAAGTTGGGTGCTCTCTTTTCCTGTTACAGTGGAAGTCTAGACAAATAATTAGGCGAACTGCCTGATTTTCAGTGGATAAAGTTAAATGACATGAATCGACACCTTTGATGAATTAGGAACCCACGTTTCATTGACATTTGATCACATGGGTGCTTTTACATTACTAAGGCCCGAAGACACAGTGTGTAACACTAGACATCTTACTGAAGTTCCCAGTTTGGGATCCTAATTTAGGTTAGGGACTTAGATGATAATGGCAAGATAGAAGGATAAAAGTCAACATTCAAAGCTGGTCATCGCTCATCACTCACAGCAGAGAACATATTCCTCATTTGTAAACTTAGGTTAATAAAATAGCAGGTTCCTCACGCGGGCAGTTCAGTTAATTTGTGTCTGGACTTTGGCTGGGATAGAGATAATTTTCTTCCTGGCAGCAGGCAAAGTGCTGTCTTTTGGATTTAGGATGAGGACAGTGTTGATAACACACTGATGGGTTTAGTTGTTGCCAAGCAGTCAGGGATTTTTCAGCCTCTCATACTGCCCTGCCAATGAGAAGGCAGGGGGTGCCCAAGAAGCTGGGAGGGGACACGGCCAGGGCAGCTGACCCAGACTGGCCAAAGGGATATTCCATACCATATGATGTCATGATCCATATGTAACTGGGGGCAGGCCAGGAGGTAGCATGGCTCAGAAACTAGCTGAGCATCAGCTCTGGGTGATGGGCGGTTGTGCTGTACATCACTTGTTTTGTATATTATCAGTGGTAGCAGTGGTAGTAATATCTTCCTTTCTCTGTCCTATTAAACTGCGTTTATCTCAACCCACAAGTTTTACCTTTTCAAATCTCTCCCCCATCCCACTGGGCCAGGGGAGTGAGCGGTGGCTGTGTGGTTGTTTTAGCTGCCAGCCGAGTTAAACCAAGACAGTTTGCTAAATGCGTGTGGCGCAGATCCGACAAGGTCTGCGTAGAGATTCCCAGCTTCCACCTCAGAAAGAAATGCAGGCCCTGGCTCACTTGTGGAGAAAGAGGCATGCTCAGAGGAAAAGGCAGTGTGGTCTGTATGAAAGCAGACATTCACCATTTGCTATGGGGATACGACAGAAATGTGGGTCTTGCACGTTTTAATGTACCCTACTAAGTTTTTATAGTTATGTTAGGTCTTGAATGACAAAGATAGAAGTAATTAGTTCCCCAGAGAATAAGGGTCTCGCTGCACTGCCAGTGGTGTTGAGGATATCCGTCTTACATTCCCTGAAATGGTATGTTAACCAGCGTTGCTGCATCAGCATCAAGATGCTGGGGTTTTTTTAGTATTTTTTTTATTTACTATGGCACTCCAGTAGTATTCTTGCCAATATGCTTGGCACCTTTCTTCCCTCGGCCATCATCATTATGGTTCCCATTTTCTCAGCAACTTGTTCTTTTTCTTTCATATCCAGACACAGTTAGTACAGTCTTTTGTTTACATTAAATCATCCATTTGTTACTGCCTGTAGTCACTTCTCCAGGATCATTGTCAAGGGATTTACTCATCCTCCCATTCCTGGAAATTTGCAAACCAACCATCTGTTTATTAAGAGAGCCTCCATAAATTCACAGATGCCACACTGGTTTCCTTGCAACCTTTCAAGGAGTCTCTCCTTTTTAAAGTTGCCTTTTGCTCTGGGAATGATCACCTCTCTCTTTTGGACTAAAACATTTTCTAATAATTGAATAGCAGTGTTTCTGTGTCCAATGCATATACTTACTGCTAAAATTTGTGATGTGAAAGAAAGCTTTCACACAAACTAGGTTTCCAATATGGAAGTCACACTGGCAGAGAGATAAAAATGAGCAGTGCACTGATCTTTTCCAGAGCTAAATACAGAAGTCAGGTCTGCAACCTAATCTCCCATTAGTTTGTAGGTCTCTCTCACACATAGCATGTTTCTACTTTCAGTGCTGGGGATGGTTGCAAATTTTAACTCATTTTCAGGTTTGAGGTTTTGTTGTTGTCGTTCTGTTGAAATCAGATGAACAGGAAGAAAAGGCCAGGGTTTTGATACCGACCTCTTGAGTATACATTCATGATGTTTGCTGAAGCAGTCTATCTCTATATTTATATCTTACCAGGTTTTGTTTGCCTTTTTAACTGTTTCCAGATACTAAGCTATGAAATCTGGTTTCCACACACTCTTGCCCTCCAGATATTCATCATCTCTTCATGTAAAGCAGTTCTAACAACTGAAACAGCTCACTGGTTTTCTAGCTAGTGAAAATACATGCTATTTTTGTGGCTTCTGCTAGACACTCCTGCTGCTGTCTTTTTGTATTATTGTCTGCAGAACAAATGAAGAAAGCAACCTGAACTAAGTTTATTTTTCTTTAACTTTTTACTGTGAACTTCTGAGAACAAGTACTTCTGCATTGATCCTTACCTTTGTTTTCATCAAGAAATCTTCATAATTAAACCGCTGTAAGAGCTTTGCAGAAATGAGGGCTAAGAAGGTGATTTATTCAGCAGAACTGGTCATAAAGAAAAGTCAAAATCTCACTGTCAGCAAAACTGAAGCCCATGTGTTCTAGTACCGTGAAGTTCTACCTAAGCCTGGTTCCAGCAGAAGAAAGTCTAGCTTGTCTGGTATGAAGGATTATTGAAATAGGATGCCTGAAACAGTACAAAAGTAAAATCTTTTCTTTAATGTGTCTTTAGGAAATGAGAAAATAGTTACCCACTGTAAGAGAGCTCTAAAAAGCAATTAATTTCATCTCTGTTAAAATGGAAGCATATAAACTAACTAAGGCTCTACATTGCTTTTTTTCCCCATGCAGAACCCTGGTTTCTCACAGAACATGTTCACATGGCAACTAGCCAGTGGTCTGTGAACTGCTCGCCACACTACCGTGCATGATTTATTAAAAGCAAAGGACTTTCCTTTTGGGAGGGAAATAACTCCTTGGAAAGCAAGCCATTTTAAAGAGGACTGTGCTTGGCAAAACATAACAATGTATTGATAGAGTCCCTGATCGTCCCTTTCTCCTTGTTACAAAAACCAAACCATAAATAATTCAGGTTTCGGAGTAAAGCACAGTTACACAGCTATCTGCAGCCCAAACCATCTGTGATTTGATATTTAAAGTGCAAGAGCCTGCATTATTCTGAAACCAGAACATCTGCAATAGTGAAACTTTAAGCAGTTGGAGCTTTTACCAACATTAACACACACACACACAAGAAGTTGTATTGAACAAGGTAACTGTATTCAATACCCTATTGATGCAGGAGGCTCCTTATGTTAAGTATATGCCTTTGTGTCTAGATAGTCACTTGAATAACAGAAGAGGAAAATGTAATGCTTTCACTGGTTCACTATATGTCTTAAGTAAGTTCCTGACGTGTATCAGCTAACTCTGGATTCATTAAAAGACGTAGATGAGCTGAGAGAAAACAAGCTGCTTGCAATAGCTGCAAGTAATTTTAAGACTTCCCAGAGCTACTCTAGGAACCAAAACTGTTAATGCTGCCTGTCATTTTCAATCTTTAAATTGTGATATCAATAGATCTGCATAAAGCTGCTCTAAGAAGACTTTCCGGTGTAAGGTCTTATCCATTTACCGCATCCTACAAAGATATCATAGGCTTAGATTAAAGCCATTCAACAAGCAAGAGACACCAAACTTCATGGGATATATAGGATGCAGTCCTCCACAGTATAAAACTAGTTGTACCTCAGCTCTGTGGTTCTGGACTATCCTTCATCCTATTTTCCTTCTTCATTTTCTTCTTCTCATTTAAAAACTTGGTGAATCCATGTCAAAATTCTTTGAATATGTATTTATTTTAAATTATGAGAAGAAAATTATTTTCTGTTTCAGTTCTAGGAGGTCAAACTTTCCCAGTTCATTTACTGAAACTGTAGCTTATACAGGAGCTCAGGAGCTGTAACAAATTATTACTAGGTTATTTTCTCCATGAGTGCCATAATGTGATCTTCATTTATATTTGTCATCACTTAGAGTTTCTTACCTTTAAAAATGTGTCTGTCTTGAAAAACTGACTTGCAAGTCTGTAGTGCATTTAACTATTAGTAAAAAAAGTAGAATAATATTTGTGAAAACTTGTTGAAAGTTGTAATTTGTAAAAGATGGCAACAGTTCCAGCAGATACTTTTTTTAAGTTAATGTGTTACTGAGAATGCATGTTGTCATGCATATGTGTGGGGATTTTGCTGCCTCTCCCTAAGCTCACAGTAATGTGGCCGTTTGGACTAAGCGTGAGCAAGGGCAAAAAAAACGTTATGAGGTCATTCTCGATGAGATGGCTGTGGTTTTCTATTTTCCAATGTATAATATTGGAATAAGTTTTATTTGTCTTTTTAAAGTTACCTTGAAAATGAATAAGATATATTCTTGCTTTTCGTAATACTGTTCTCAAACCCGCTCTGTGTTACACGTGCATATGCATGTGCGCGCACACACACACACGTGTCTGCTATAAAGTTTTCTGTTAAGAACACCACTAGCTATGAACCAGTTATATCTGCCACTGCAAAGTACTAAGGCTGACTTATTGGTGCAAGTGAAGTTGGCAGGAGCTTCAACATTAACTTCAGCAGAATGCAGATATATAAAGCTAAGGTGAACTGCCGTACAAACTACATAACAATCATCATCTCCGCTCAGTATCACTTTGAGTAGAAATCAAAGCTGTTAGTTCAAGGTTCCCTGTGGGCAGCTGAAATGAACATACTTCCGAATGGAGCTTCCTATCCACCAGCAGAAGCGTAAAATCCAGAAGAACGTTACGTAGCCATGGCAATACGTGGCATGTACTGGCCGTCGCAGTGCAGTGGCGATGCATTCCTATTGGCACAGTGTTTCAATAAAACTTTCACACAATGATCAAGTCATAGCTAAGATCTGAATTATGTTACCAGTTGTGTGGTCACTGATTTTTTATGACAAGCACAACCTTAGGACAACATTACATCATCATTACCATTGCCGTCCTCCAGGGCTATTCTCACTACGTCATGCCCAGCTGAGCAAAAGTGACCTCTTGCATGGTTTCAAATAACAAGGAGGACCCATGGGCCTGATTTAATCTTCTAAGTCCATGCTTCTCTCACTATCCCTTTTCATTTCTGAGCTCCTAAAAGGCTTTCAGTGCCCTTGTGAAATCTGGGGGGAAAAGAGATTTATTTTCTTGAGACCTGGTTTTGTTTTTTAATTTGGGCAGGTCACTAAGGACCAGTCCTTATTTCTGTGGAGGCCTCTTACTATCACTTTAAAGCATAAAGCAAGTTCAATACAAGTGCATGCTAGCCTTTCACTTCCATATTGAGCAAACAGGGACAACAGTAATACGTCCAGTCCAATCCTCCTGTGTCTTGGTGAATTCAGATTCTAACACCATGGGGACAGAGCACGCCTGTTTACTGTGTCTTGATACAGTATGTGGACAATATAGCATCCCAGACTCTGCTGAAATCTCTAAGCACTACTGCAATATCCACAAGAATTATTAAAGGATGGTGACATGTTTTGCTCGATAAGAGAGAAAAGGGCTCCTCATGCTCTCTCCTTTTTCTTTATGTGAGCACTTAGACTGTGATGGCTGTGGCCTAAAGGAAAAGATGCATGATATGCACAAATTGAACTTTACTGTCATATAACCAGCTTCTGTAATCTCCATTTCAGTGAGCAGATCCTTTGAAAGCAGTAGACAAACATAGATCTCAGTTAATGTGTTTATGCTGCCACTAGTTGGGCAGTGGGACTAACTCAGCATGGTGTAATAGTGTTGGTTGGATGACTTTTCAAGCTCTTCTAGAAACTTTTTGAATTTTTTTTCTTTATAAAAACATAAACTAATTTCTGCTTCAAACTACTAGTGGTAGGGTAGCCTTACAAAAATACAGTGACATATCTTCTAGTAAAGATTGAGCTAGTCCTCAAAATACTTGAATTAATAGAAAAACCATCATAAAGTGCCTTGCAGAATTTTAGATTACAGCTGACAGCTATTAATTTAAATGCTAAGGCCCTGATCTGCAAAAGGCTCACTGGCACAAACCTTGTAGGAGCTGACTTTAAGGCTTGGGTTCATTCCCTCTAACTTCGGGCCTCAGCAATATGGTTGCCTCAGTTCTCTGACCAGTGAAGTGGAAAAGGCTGCTTCAGGGACAGAGTGAGGTCTTAGGAGGGCTAAACTGTCTTCTGCAGATATCCCTCTCTCTTCCCCCCGTCTTCCTCCCATCTCCTTCGTTGCTGTGGCTGGAGTCCAGGATACCTCTTTTACTAAGCTAGGTGTCTTGGTTAATTGCTTACAGTTGAGAGAAATTAATTTTGTGTCAGGGTGCAACTTTTACTGGAGAAGTAATTAAAAATTCAAAGTCATATTAGGTTCTTATTATGCCCCTGTATGTGGAAGTGGCCAGTCTATAGAAGTGCAGCTATTAAACATGCAAGCCAATAGCAATTAATTTTTTACTTACAGGTCAAAGATTTCTAGACACCAGGTTTAGAACTAGGGTGGGGGAGCACAGACTCACACAAGGAGCTTGTAGAAAAGGTGTAATTCAGCTCCTAACAAATAATGAAGAGGCTAAGTTTCATTTGCATTGACCACCTCCTTCTGAAAAAAAAAGTACTTCAGTCATGTTTAAAATATTTCACACAGGTTTTAAAAAAGACAAAAAAAAACCCCTTAAAAATAAAGAATCTAGTATTTATCTTTTAAAACATACAAAAAAGACTCTGAATCAGATATTTTTTGGTTATACCACCAGTGCCTTGAGGTGGTTAAAATGCTTGCAATGTGCTACATTCCATTCTGCACTAAAAATAACATGTGAGTTCTGGGAGGATGAGGTACCCTCTAGGCAGCAGTATAAGCAATTATGTTCGGGGCAGAAAAGCACCGATCAAAATGTCAGGACAAGCTCTTCTTTTTGCAGTTGTTTTTATGTTATTTGAAAAGAGTAAAGGATATGAAGACCTCCCGAGTGTAGTTGCAGATGCATATTTTTCTGTTCTAGGCATCTGATTATCATATCCTAGATGTATATTTTGGGTCTGCTTTCCAGCCCAAACATAAAAACATAATACGTGGTTTTTCTTTCTAATACCACCAGCCTGTGTGATTTTGAACCTACACAGACACACACAAATGTGCAATCCATTTCAGAACCATAAAAGTTTTCCTTCATTTCGGGTCCTGCCAATACCTTTGTTACATACGCGTATGTCAGTGCAGGTGTACGCACACCCACACACACAATAAACTTGTCAAATATACCAAGTTTTTCAAAGTGCCCTGATCTTTACAGGTTGCAGAATAACAACAGATCCCTTTTAAAATCAAGTCAATTTTATGTAAGTGCTGAATATATTCCCAAAGCTTGATAATGTGTGTGCATACCTTATAAGAATATTGTTCTTTAAAAAAAAAAAAAAATTCTTAAATCCTTAACAGCCTCAGCAGTGCCTTTAATGAGCTTTCTTGTGTTTAGTACTTTGTTTTTCCCCCACTGGGCATGTCTTAATTCCACAAGATTATTTTATCAGTTGTCAGGAATGAAATGATGTGGAGTATCTGTGTATATTTTTTTAATGGCAGTGGACTGTCCTAAGAGTGCAAGTCCTACTAGAGACTTTTACTTTGGTGCCCCAAGTGTGCTACATTCAAATGTAACTACTTTCAGGCCTCTACCCTAAAATTACTGCTCCTTAAATATGCTGTTGCTTGGTGTTTGAGGTGACGGTCACTGACATCAGAGGAAGGCCTTCTGCAACCCTTATCCTCTCCCTTCTAGTTCTAATTATGTTAGTATGGGTGTCACCTGAAAGTAGAACCAAGGCACTGACAGTCGCCCAGCAGTTTCTTGTGACCAGTGATAGATAAAATTTCACTACCTGTGTTTCTGGTAAAAAGAAATAATGCCAATATTGTGCTTAGACATTTATTATGAATCTTACTGAGGAAGAACCTGTAGACTTGGAATATAACAACATCTGTACTGGGTTAAAGCAAAGGTCCTCCTGGTTTCAATACCTAGTCTCTGACCATGGCTATCAAAAGATGTTTAGGACCAACATAAGAACAGGAAAGGCATGTAGTGGTTCGTCAGTCTCTGGTGGATATTTCATCCTTGAGTGATAGTCATTTTCCAGGGATTTGGGAACTTCCAGTGCCCAACATGGTGTGTCTTTGTCTAGTACTTCTTGATGGATTTTATTATTTTTTTTTGCATGGGTTTCTTAAATCTAATTTCAAATCTGTATATTCTAGTTTTTGCTGCCAGAGGTAGCAAAGGTAAATTTAACGATGTGCTACGTGGAAAACATATTTTTTATACTTAGTCGTGGCAGTCCAGTGAAGTTCCCACCGACTAGGAAAGGGGAAACATAATCCCCATTTTCAAGAAGGGAAAGAAGGAAGACCCAGGCAGGTCAGCCTCACCTCCCTGCTGGGCAAGGTCATGGAGCAGATCCTCCTGCAAACTATGCTCAGGCACATGGAAAGTAAGGAGGTGATTGATGACAGTCAACACGGCTTCACAAAGGGCAAATCATGCCTGACAAATTTGGTGGCCTTCTACGATGGGGTCACAGAGTCGGTGGACAAGGGAAGGGCAACCGACATCATTTACCTGGACTTGTGCAAAGCTTTTGACACTGTCCCACATGACATCCTTGTCTCTAAACTGGGGAGACATGGATTGAGTGGATGAATCACTCGCTGGATAAGGAGTTGGCTGGATGGCCACACTCAAAGAGTTGTGGTCAACGGCTTGATGTTGAAGTGGACATCGATGATGAGTGGCATTCCTCAGGGGTCGGTACTGGGACCAGCACGGTTTAACATGTTTGTCAGCGACATGAACAGTGGGATCGAGTGCACCCTCAGCAAGTTTGCTGACAACACCAAGCTGTGTGGTGTGGTTAACACGCTGGAGGGCAGGGATGCCATCCAGAGGGACCTTGACAGGCTTGAGAGGTGGGCCCATGCAAACTGCATGGAGTTCAACAAGGCCAAGTGCAAGGTCCTACACATTGGTGGGGGCAATCCCATGCACAACTGCAGGCTGGGTGGAGAATGGATTGAGAGCAGCCCTGAGGAGAAGGACTTGGGGGTGCTGGTTGATGAAAAACTCAACATGAGCCGGCAGTGTGCTGGCAGCCCAGAAAGCCAACTGTGTCCTGGGCTGCATCAGACATAGTATGGCCAGCAGGTCGAGGGAGATGATTCTGCCCCTCCACTCCGCTCTTGTGAGACCCCACCTGGAGTACTGCGTCCAGCTCTGGGGTCCCCAGTACAGGAAAGACATGGAGCTGCTGGAGCAAGTCCAGTGGAGGGCCACAGAGATGGTCAGAGGGCTGGAGCACCTCTCCTATAAGGACAGGCTGATGGAGCTGGGATTGTTCAACCTGGAGAAGAGAAGGCTCCAGGGAGACCTAATCGCGACCTTACAATACCTAAAGGGGACCTACAGGAAAGCTGGAGAGAGGCTGTTTATCAGGGAGTGCAGTGACAGGACAAGGGGCAATGGGTTTAAACTAAAAGAGGAGAGGTTTAGATTAGATATAAGGAAGAAATTCTGTCCTGTGAGGGTGGTGAGGCACTGAAACAGGTTCCCCAGAGAAGCTGTGGAGGCCCCATCCCTGGAAGGGTTCAAGGCCAGGTTGGATGTGGCTTTGGGCAACCTGGTGTAGTGGAGGGTGTCCCTGCCCATGGCAGGAGGGTTGGAACTAGATGGTCTTTGAGGTCCCTTCCAACCCAAACCATTCTATGATTCTATGATTAGAAGTCTGCCACTTGATTATTTCATTTGATTCCCCATACCTCAGGATGTACAGTCATTCCAGTCAAATGCCTTCTCTGTGCTCTCTCCTTCCTACCATGCCTGTTATTACTTCCACTGTACTCTGGCTTTGTGTACCTTTAGTGCAGCTTTAGAACCTGACCAAAGTTCCTTTTCACGAGCTAAGTCCATTTGAAGTGATCTGCATTTGCAAGCAAATTTGGCAATTTAACTAACACATCTTGGAGAAAGTCGCATTTAATATTCATTACAAACCCTCTAATTTATTTTTTCCTAAGTAAATAAATAAGCATGCGGAATAATTAGGATAGAATTTCTGTAACACCATTTCCTGGAGATTATTTTCTTTTTAACAAGAATTCAAAGTATCTAGTCCATAACAGGAAAAATATTAGCAAGGCAGTCTGAAATAACCAGGAGTGCTGTCTCCCTGCATGCAGCTAGCTTGCTGATGCTTTACTGGTACTGTTTTTCATCTTTTTGCTTTCCTCAGATCCCTTTTCTGGTGAGGCAGCATAGCAATTGAAAGCAAGCTGTTTCTAGGGGAAGTCCAGGCCATTCAGATACAGTCATTACTCATTCAGAAGATAACTTTGACCTTACCTCCTGTTAATACTGAGGAGTGTCACTGTCCTGGCAATGCAAACGTCATTTTGTCAGACCTATTAACAACTCCTTTATTCGGTGAGGAGCAAAACTGTACTCACAGTTTATGACCCAGTTGTGCTTTTCAGTGTGAAGGAGTTTTTCTTTCTCCCGACCCAGATTTTTGAGAAGTGGAACCAAAGTACGTAGCTCACTACTGCTTTTAATGGAGACCAGGGACAATGGCAGGTCAAACACTGGTAACTGATTTTTCAGGCACCTGGCTCCAAACACTGTGTTGAGTGATATCTCAGAAGAGATATTTTGTCTGTCGGTAGAGGAGGAGATGGAAAAGGTAAGATTTGGGGGCTTTCTGCCTGTCGGACCTAGGTGTTTTCATATGTCTAGGAGCACCTTGTAAACCAGGAGCAGAGCTGTGAAAAATCAAAGGCTTCAATAGAGATATTAAGAACAATCTAGTTATTTCTTTCCTTTTTAAAGGGTTATTTTATTTTTTTTTATTTTTTTCATCTTGATGATACCCATTAGGATTGCACAATGAAGAGCTACAAAGCAGAAACCTCATGACTGTCTTGCTGCACCCCATTTTGGGATGCTGAACACGTTTGTTCAGAACACATTACCAGAGCCCTGTGCCTTTGACCCAGCACCTCCAGGCGTTCAGCAGATCTAGGAAGATGCCAATGACAATTTCAGCATCACTTCCAAATTTTGTGCACTGAGGTTTCAGCATTAACGTGGGAGTTTCAGCATGGGGATTTTTCATGAACATATTGTGCGAACAAGGTGTTATAATTGGTATATCTAATTTAAACACACTCAGTATAAAATCTTATATATATATGTGAATGTGTGTGTGAAAATCAAGGAGCTTTTTAAAGCCTGGTTAGATTTACTTGTCTCCAGAGTATTTTTATTCTGAGGACAGTACTTGAGGTAATTCCAAATGGGAAATAACTAGAAAACAGAACAAAAATGAAAAAACACTTTTTCATTATATCTGATCCCATGTAAATGGATTTTTAACAAGTGGCAGGAAAGATAAGTGTCAAACACATTTTATTAACAAATGAAAAGTACAATAATGGTTCCTAACTGAATTTTAACTACTACATAAAATGCATGAAATCCTTCTTTTCATCATAGAGGGAAGATAGCAGAAAGTTCACAAAATTCAAGTTGGTCCTCCATTCCTGGGCCATATGCAGAGCATTTAAAGTAGTGCTATTTCAAAAGTAGTAAACTGTTGAGAGAATATGTCCATTTCTAGAAAACAAGTAGTCCTTTCAAGACGGGAAAACATGGTCATCTGGCAAATGCTTGTGACAGACTCTTTCCTTTTTTAATAACTACTGAAGTTTCGAAAGTCTCCTGAAGGCTGTAGCCTCCACCTTTGTTTTTTCCTCTTACCTCATCTACCGTCTTTTTTAAAAAACATAAACATGTTTTTTAAACATGGATAACATGTTTAAATGGATAACAAATTCTGGCTTACATATTTGATGCCCAATGGTGAAATAAACACCTCGGTATTAATTTAGAAGTTGCCAATCCCTAGTGTATGCAAGACAGTATTATTTGCAAGAAAACACATTAAATTCAAGAGGGGGTCTCTTGAAGGAAGATTTTATTGTAGAAAATAGAGACCTTTGAAACTTCTAGTCAAAGACTATATTCAAAGCACACACTTTTCAAGGAGGAGAGATTGGCATCAGATTTACTATGAATGTGTGAATAGCAGTAACAAAAATAAAAATGTAAGCCTCTGCTGCTTCATTTATATCACCAGGGAAGAAAATGCTTACCTAGCTTTTATATCACCAGGAGCTCATCTAATCTTTATTTTTTGTTTTGTTTGGGTGATACCTAAGAAGAATGCAAGTGTTTCTCAGGGCACATAGGTGATTCTAGATGCTCCATCCTTGGAATTAAGGGATAGTCCTGCAACTCTTTGGAAGGCAGGAGAAAGCTTCTGTAGCATTACTCATTATTTTGATGGCAGTTAGATCCTTGAAAATCCATGCTGTGTTTGCCTTTGGGTCCTTCTGTATCACACAGGTCTGCAATGCTTTTTCTGAACTCTCTTAGGCCCATAGGAGCTTGTGGATCTATGCACTTACATACATATTGTACATAACCTTTGTATGCTTATAAAAAATAGAGGCCTGTCCTTTGCATGAGATTTAATTCCTTATTCAGTGATTAAAAAAAAAATCTAGCTGCTTAGAAGGGTGAATTAATTACATTTTTACTGAGATTTTTAGTATCTGAGTGGAAGTAAGTCACTTACTTTCCACTTAGAATTCAGAAGAATTGTCTTTATAGTTCCTCGAGAATGGATCAGGCACTTTTTTAAAAACATGACAGAAGATGAGGAAGCCTGCATGGTTTTCCTGCATCATATCCAATGAGTGGGAGCACTGTTTCATAATTAAGGGAGAAATCTTAACCATATCTCCCCCTTTAAAGAAGCAATCCATCCCCAAAAGAACACAAAGAGAACCATCCCCATCTCTTGTGAAAGGGAATAATAGAACACAGGAATCTTAGCCCTGGCTAAAATTTCATTGGCAAACTTGTGTGGGGAAAAAGGGCAGCCAGTAACACTGAACGATTTTGGTTTTCATCTAATCTACCCAAAAAGGTTTCTGAAGTAATCTGGATCAACCTCTGTCCTCTGTGTCCTCTCAGTTACGATTTGCGTAGATTTGCCTCTGCATATCCATTGGTTAAATTAACTTTCTGTGTGAATTTCTATCCTGGAGAAATACTGTAAAACTGCAATGAATCTAAAACTCAGGGCAACTGTGTCAAATTAAATGTACTGCCTCAGGTTCCAAACAAACCAACCAACCAACCAACCAACCAACCAGCCAACCAACCAACCACAAAATGGCAAGGGGCAGCTAATTTGTGCAAAGACGAAGGCTTTCTTGTTTAAAGAAATGCACTGGATTCTGGTCTGAGCTACAGCAATGATTTTTTTCTCAACTTCAGTTACATTTTCTCAGTGTTAGAGGATATTCAATTGTAGAAACTGTGTGGGTTGCACATACTCACTCAAATCTCAGTTATATTAATTACCTTCTCACAGAATCTAACACAGCCCAGTAATGGTTTGAACGAAAGTACAAGTTAGGAAGAGATGGAGGATGCGTATACACGACAGTGAAACTGAAGAGCATAATTATCTGTGATCTTGCAGTTCATAGCTATCACCAAATAACAGAATCATAGAAAAGTTCTGGTTGGAAAGGACTTCTGGAGACCATCTGTTCCAACCTGCTGTTGAAAGCAGACCATTGGATGAGGTTGCCCAGGCTCCTGTTAGGCCAAGTCTTGAATGTCTCCAGTGATAAAAATTCCATGGCTTCTCTGGGCAACCTATTCCAATGATTGTCTTCATAGTGAAGAATTGCTGTGTTGTATCTAGACAGACTTTTTTTATAAATCATGTGGTGCTCTGTGCCTCCCGTCCTGTGACCAAGTCTCCTTGTGAAGAGTGTGCCTCTATGTTCTCTAGAACTACGGTACAGAGAAGATCTCTGTGGCCCCTCCACAGACCCTGTCCAATTTTCTAATCCCCAAAAAATCGATTACATGGAGATCAGGTCAAGTGTACAGCTTCATATATATTTAGCTGAATACATTTGATGAAACAAATCCACATGATAGTGGGGTTTATAATAAAAGCACTGTAAACAAAAAAGAAAAATACTGTACACTGTGGTTGAGGTTTGCTTGTCTTGTCCTGCAAGTAAGACCAAGAATAATGTATTTGTTATCACATTTGGTACTTAGGCTAGGGTATTTTTAGGAAGATTTATCTGGTGTTTAATCTGAATTGTATTCCAAGTTGCAGATGAAGCATTCTTGTCCTAGCTACAGTGATCCTGAGCAGATTATCCTTCTCAGCTTTGTAGAGATCCATTGTGTTAGAAGATATTATTATATTGATCTGTGCCAGCAAAGTATCCCTTTACAAGAATGTCCATAGATACCGCAGCACACCTAAAAAGAAGAAAACATAGGTTTGCATTGCCACAACCCACAGAAACAACATGCAACCTGCTGTACAAGCACCTGCATCACGATCTGTCACAAATACCATTCAGCATCTACACCTACCTGCTTCTACCTGAAGCAGCACTCACAAATTTATAGGGAACATAGTTCGGCTTTGCAATCTGGAATTAGGTTCACATAGCGTAGGTATGTTTCCTACCATACGGGTGAAACTGAGTAATACGTCAAGGTGGATGTGCCTTACGTCCACACCAGTTTAGTGGTGATCTATCCCGTGTAATACCCCAGACAATGCATAGAGCAGCCATGGAGTTTTTGCATGGTTTTGTAAAGGTTTTGCATGTATGGATCAAATTCCAATCATCCTGTACTTTGGTATTCAGAGGGCCTAGGTCAAAGTTATATGGCTTTATAAAACCATAAAACTGCAGATTCTCTGCAGACTGGCATTTCCCTGTGACCTCACTGCTCTTCAGCATTTATATACCTCTCACTGTCTGCATCCTGATAGGAAGTCGAGATGATGACTTCCTCAGTCAGTCACAGCCTGGTTCTCTGAGTGTCTTAAACTCTTTTTTAAGTAAATGTGAGCTGCCTGTGGTGAGAACCTTTGAAAATCTGTCCGCACTTATCATTTCCCAGACTGGCTCTATTTTTCTGCGAACCCAGCAGGGCAGATGAAGTTGTGTGTCTCGGCTACATGTAGGTAAGCGCCATTTACAAAGCTACCTCCAGGAATCTTCTTTTGTGCAAGGTCTAGAATAGGTAAGCAAACATTACGAGTCTCTGAATTGTCCTGCAACAGTGCGTCCTTTGGTTCCTGCACAGAAGCACCCTGTCAGGTTGCAATGAATTTTGTCCCGTCTTGAAGATGAACATGTTGTACCTAGCCAATATTGAATGACTGTGTGTGTACAAGGGCAGAATTCATTCAGTCTTGTGGTTTTGTTCACTTGAAAATATTTTAGTTGCTTATTGTTCATCAAATATACAATTCATAACAAATAATGATGCCTAGTTTAAGTGAAGTCTCAAGCAGTTTCCTCTGATGAAATGGAGCATGTAATGCATTTTTTATTATAATGGATATTCTTTTGTGACTCACTAACCTTTGTATGGAAACAAAAATATTTCTGCTACTTATCCCAAGAGAAAAATAATGAATCTGAAAATGTTAAAGCTGCATTTATATGTGAAAAAGCTATTAAAAGAATAGTTATGCATGTTAGCATTAGATTTATCTTTCATTTCCATTACCTACTTTAAACTATCCATCCGAAAATCTACCTGCCCCTAAACTGTTTTAAAATAAGGCTGGGGTTTATCTTATCTAAGATAAGACATTTTATCTTATCTAAGGTAGAGCATCTTCTCTAAGCTAATAATTTAGCCAATCTATTATCAAGAGAACAAGCTGTCCAGGACCTGCTCTCTGTAGCTAAAGCTGGCTGGCCAGCACAACCTGGCTTGTGCATACACCTAAGTGTTGCCAAAACTGCCTACCACTTACATCGGAAGTGTCCATCCGACCTACTGGAAATGTCCCCAGCAGGGATAAGCCCCAAACTGTGCTCAGGCACGATCAGGGAGAGTGCTAGCTGGCCAAGGCCAAAACTGTGCGAGCAACCTTGCTAGCAGTGTAACACAATGGAGAACACAATTCCATACCCCAGTACGCAACTAGTACAGATGTAGCTTTGTACTGTCCCTACATTCAGTGAAGGAATTACCATAAAGTGATATTCCATCTTGCTTGTCTTACTGTTGTGTTAGGATGGGATGAGTCAATATCTGGAGATGCCTTTTTCACTTAAATATAGGAAGTGCCTAGATGTCTCTACAATGTATTTCACATTTGGACAACTGTAATTAACTGAGATGAATACCATCATAGATGCTATGGCCTAGGTTCATCCTGCCTAACACTGCGAACCACACGTCTGATTTAAAGAACATACTGGATTCAAGTTCCTTACTTAGCCAATGGAAAAAGATAAGCATATCTGAAAGATATAGCCAGCCCAAGATCTGAACCAATCTCTGCAAGTGCCTCTTCGTCACTTTTGACTATAAAGAGAGACTAAGACAACCATAACTTAAATAACACCTGTAGGTACCTGAGTCTGAAGGCAAGAAGGTTGAATCTGGTCTGGTAAGCACATTCCTGGGGTCCTGATTACTGACACTGACTGTGCAGAATCTCAGATCTCGTGTTTTTTAAAATGGTATAATTCTTGCCACAGCAGAGGAGAAGAAGATTTGGAAATAAGGCTAAAGTGTAATCAATGCAGCAACATTTGCCGAATCTGTAGACAGTATGAAGTGATAGCTCTGAAAAAATCATCTTATTTATCTCAGTTAATCAAAGGGAAACTTTCTGACCTGCTGGATTCCTGTCCTCTATTAGATAAATGGACTAAATCTTAGCCAAATTTTGCTAGAGGAGTTTTTTACCATTTGAATTGCAATCACATCTTGTCAGCAGCATTTGTTCCTGAAGAACTGATAGAAGCTACAATTACTGGAAGGAAGTTATTAAAAATCCCACATTTGTGAAACCTTACTCAATATCTTATTAATTTGGAAGACTCCATGCAAAAACAAAGTTATTTAAATGAACAATTGGGAAATAGCAGTCACGGCACCAAATTGTACTACACACAGCGTATAAACCCTGTGACACAGAGAAGCTGTTCATAAAAAAAAAAACCAAAATCTTGTGGGTGTGAGAAATATATGTGTGATCTTGTTCCTCCATCTGCCAGGAACTTTTTCAGTTTATTTTACCCTCATATTATCAGCAGTGCGGTCTCTACTGTGAATATCAGCACCACTGTAATCATATTTTTTTGTACATTTCACTGAAAATTCCCCAAAGCAGCACAGAATGTGGTTAAAATTAATTTAGGTTCTGTTTTACAGTCCCTACATGGAAGAATTTTTTATTGCTTGCGGTGTCCCCGTTTGTTTAGGTGAGCCCAAAGGGCAAAATTCGCAACCGGCACATCTAGGCAGCTAACTACAAGGGGACAAGAGAGCCAGCGCAAGCGCCAACCCCTTCTCTGTGCGTGCCGCTCGCTGCTGGCTCTCTGCTGTAGCTCTGGCTGCTTTCCCCCAGACAATACTTTGGTGCAGTTCAGGGAATGTTTTAATTGACAGACTGCTTTCAAAGAAAGCACGGACAAGGTCTCATCGGGTTGGACTCTAAGGCACACAGTCCTGCAATGCTATCCCACCTTCACCCAAACTCACAAGCCGTCCTCCTTCTCAAAGTAGGCAACGCACAACCCAGTTGTCGTCCTGCAGAAGTGCTGCTCAGGGTAATTGCATGTAAAAGCTCTCACATTGTGTCAGATACCCTGAAGAACTGGAAAACCTGTAGAGAAATAACTGTTGTGTTGATGTCTCAGGGCCACCACGCAGGGCCTAGAGGGACCAAGAGCCAAGTATTATGGACTATGGTTGAAGGCCATGGGTACCATCCGACCTCGGGCAAGGGGTTAGGCAGTCTTTTATATAGCACTATACACATAGAAATATGATCTCTATGGACATACCAACAAGATTTACACATCATAAATATTGCTTTTTAACACTGCAAACATTACTTTTACCCAAATTAAATTTGTCGATTTTTTTAACCTTAAATTTCCAGGATGCTTTTTACCTGCCTTTTTTTATGGTGCAATTTGCTCAAACAAAATGGAGCTTTTTTCTCCATTGTTATTAGAGTTGCAAATGTAAATAATAGTAACTGATTTGTGTTGAGCTTTAAATCAAATGCAGGTACAAAAATGTTGATATAAACTGATGCCAAAGGTGAGCGTGGGCTGTGAAAGCTTATGCATATGCATATCTTCTTTTAGTATAGCTCATTCATGTCCAAAAATTTACCAGGTCTGTACAGTTGCAGAATAATAACAGAAAGGAAAAAAGTGGCTCATTTAATCTGTCTTTCTAATTTTTAATTGTTTAATTTACATGTCATTTAATGCTAATTACTTGGATTTCATTCAAAGCTCCTTTTGACAAGCCAAAGGTGATCGTAAATCTGAGAATTTGGATAAGTAAAAAATTCTGGAAAACTGTTGGATAGGTGCTGGTGCCAGTTTGTAGTGTCTTTCATCCCCCTGCACTTTCATGCTCAGAGTGTTCGGAGCACATAGCCTATCCTGCTAAGAGTCTAACACAGATATTGTATAGTCACTTTATTCTTCAAAAACAGCCCCTAAAGGAGGTTTGCAGTGAAAAATGTTGATGTATAGCAGTGCACTATAATGCACCAAGCAATATTAATTTAAAACTATCCTGTAGTGAGACGCCCCTGAACTTTCTTAAAAGATTTGAACTTTTCAGTCACCGTGAAATTATTCTGGGCGTCTGGCCAGTTCCTAAATAAACTGTGTGTACATCGGTAGCAAAGCTTTTAATTTTGAACATGATTGATCTCAGCCTGCTATGAAAACTGTCAACTAAAATGAAAGAGCTAGAGCATTGCAGTAAATTTTTCATAATCATTTAATTTCATTGAAATATTTACAGAGCATTTAAATGAATTTCAGATACACTTGCCTCACAGGCCATAGGAAAACTGCATCTCTCACATTTTACATTTTGCACATTACTGGCACTTCTTCCATAATTAGAATTAAGTGAATAGAAAACAAAAAAAAAAAAATTAGGAAGGGTAGGTCTTAGCCTTTGGCTGTGGTTAACTCCATTTCTCCTTTGGCATGTTCTCACCAATGTGTCAGCGTCTTAGAAACTCAATGACTATGTTGAACTGGAGCTTTGGGTTTGCTTTGCCAAGAACATTACGTTTGAGTATGTTTCTGTCTCTAAATGAAAATTGGTGATATTAAGAGATACTCACTTATCCCTTTGAACTGTTCAACTGATCTTGTTCACATTACCAGACCTCATAGTGCTTCCACGTTCCAGGCTGTCGGCTCCCACCTGAGTCCGCAATGAGACCTCTGCGTGTGCAGACACTTCTCAGATCCTGCTTCCGTAGGAGGGGACACAGGCTGGAGGGCAGGCGCGACACCGCCCTGCTCTCACCTGAAGATCTGAAGTGCACCGTGGCATGTCTCTTCTGGTGAACATAGGGGAGACTGTGGGAACACAGTTCTCCTGATCTGGTCCTGCTGCTTGTCTTACTGCCATGCTTTAGTGCTCTTTCAGCAACTCCAGTCACTGCTAACGAAGTTGCAGTATGCACTTTAAAAGAGCTTGCCCTCAGTGCACTTGCAGTGATTAATAACTGGGTGGCTATAGTACTACAATGTTTTAAGATAAAGAAAATTAAGAGCCACCATTTATTGCCTTACTCTCCTCTTCAGGTTCTGCGTAACACTGTGTAGACTGTGTGGCTCAAGTACTGCAATATAGCGTAATTTTTTTTTAATTTTTAAATGTCAACACTTTCATTTCTGAAACACAGATGAGAAGGCTTTAGTAGCTGACAGAGATGGGACGGTTTATGAATAGCCTCGTGGTGTGGCTCTGTTGGCCCAGTGGGACCAGTGTGGTTCGTGGGAGATGCCAGCTTCCTGCTGGGAAGGCTGTTACCTCCAGCAGGGCAGTGATTGCTTTGCTAACCATCCCAGCACAGTTGTCTGACCACAGCCAGGGCACGTCTGCTTAAAAGAGCTGACCCTGTGTCCTGGTTTCAGCTGAGAGAGAGTTAATTTTCTTCACAGCAGCCAG